>PVJL010002841.1:0-178547 GCA_004026885.1 Lyroderma lyra | reverse complement strand
CAGGGAAATGCAAATCAAAACCACAATGAGATACCACCTCACACCTGTGAGAATGGCTGTTATCAACAAGACAAGGAATAACAAGTGCTGGAGAGGATGTGGAGAAAAAGGAACTCTGGTACACTGCTGGTGGGAGTGCAAACTGGTACAACCACTGTGGAAGGCAGTGTGGAGGTTCCTCAGAAAATTGGGAATGGACTACCATTTGACCCAGCAATCCCCCTTCTGGGGATCTACCCAAAAAACCTGAAAACCTTTGTCCAAAAGACTTATGTACCCCAATGTTCATCGCAGCGCTGTTCACAGTGGCCAAAACATGGAAACAACCAAAGTGCCCTGTGACAGATGACTGGATAAAGAAGCTGTGGTACATATACACAATGGAATATTACTCAGCTGTAAGAAAAGATGAAATATTGTCATTTGCGACAAAATGGAATGACCTGGAGATCATCATGCTCAGTGAAATAAGCCAGACAGAAAAAACAAAGAACTGCATGATTTCACTCATATGCGCAATATAAAACTGAAAGCAAAGAAAAAAAGAAATGAACAAACAAATAACCCATGGACACAATCAATAGTTTAATGTTTATTTGGGGACGAGTGGGTTAGGGAGGGGAGAAAGGGGACGGGGTGGGAGAGGAGGAGGGGAAGTTAAATATAAGGTGATGGAAAGAGAAGTCACATTAGGTGGTGAAATTATTATACAACAAGTTGACAATGCACTGTAGAACTGTAAGCCTGAAACCTATGTAATCCTTGCTAACAGATGTCACCCCAATAAGTCTAACAATAAAAATGAATTAAAAAAATAAATAAATAAAATAAAATTAAAAAAAATTTATTGTACTTCTTCAAGGACTATTTCATAATTCTTTTTTCATAGAGAAAAAAAGAAAACTTCATGCTTTTTAATAACAAGGTATAAGAAAATCAACTATAAGACTTACCTTTCTAGGACACACTGAAGGGTATATGATTAGAAACAAAAAGCATGGTAATATACTCCAGGCAAGAGGCATTAATAGGTCCTGAATCTGGGTAGCAGTAGTAAGAATGAAGGGATAAAGGCAGAATAAAAAGATGAAATAACTTGAAGAGAAGGAGCAGCTAAGAAAACTAGTATTGGTAATAAAGAGATTAGTGTTTTTATTTTTATTTTTTTATTTTTAATTTTTTAAAATTCATTTTTATTGATAGACTTTTTGGGGTGACATCTGTTAGCAAGAATTACATAGGTTTCAGGCATACAATTTAGTGTTTTTATTAAAGCTTACTGTTTTCCTTCTCTGTTCCTACTCTGATTTCTTACTTGGATGTTCTGTTGTCCCTTACCCGCCTGCTCTGCTTGCCCAAGGTTTTCCTCTCCTTTATTTACTTACTCATCCATTGAATCCATTTATTGAGAGACAGTCATTATGCTAGATGTTGGGAATAGTACTAGTGAGCAAGATAGATAAGGTACTGCAAGGAATTTAAGGTGGAATGAAGAAGACAAGAAAGTACCATACTGTAAATAGGCCTGCAATAAAGTAAGGAAACTACAGGGCAGTAGAGGAGAACAAAAGAGGGATATGTCATTCAGCTTTGGGAGGTGACAGAAAACCTCTTGGAGGAAATGTAGGATAAGTAGGAGTTATCCAGGGGGAAGAGATAGGGGGATAACATTTTTGGAAAGAGGAAACTATATGCAAATTCAAAGTTTCATATGGTTGGAGCACTGAATTCTAGGTGGGAGTGGTAGAGGTAAAACTAGAGGTAAGCAGAAGCTAGACTATAAGCAATTTTAAGGCACTGGGACTTTTAAGAACAAGAAGCTATTAAAGGGTATAAGTCATTAAAGGAGTATGACAAGTTTAGATTTGCATTTTTAGAAAGATAAAAATGGCATAAGAATGAGGGATAAAGACCACCACAAAGATTTTGAGTTTGGACAACTAGGTGTATAGTGGTGTCACTCCTTGAGATAGGTGAAGAAGAGGTGACTGAGATTATAAATCTGGTCTTGGTCATGTTGAATATGAGAAAACTGTGGAGTACCCTACAAGAGATCTAAAACCCATGACTGAAAACATAACTGAAGTTTAAGAAGAAGGTGGGTTTACTGAAGTTTTGTAAGTGGACGACCTTACTCATGCAGAATATACAGTATGAATGCAAGGTCTAAGAGAGAACTCTGAATAACACTGATATTTAATGAATGAGCCCAAAGTAGAAGTCCTCAAAAAAGCTAGAGAAAAAGGAAACAGTTTTAAAAAGGGGAACAATACCTAGGAAAATAACTGTTCAAAGAAGGAAGGAGTAATTAAAAGTAGTATCCAACCTCGACCTGCTTTCCTTTAGGCTTTCCCTTTCACTTATACTGTAATACAGTCATATCTTGGTACTTGACTGCTTTGGAACTCATCGAACTGGTACTTGATACATTATAATGTGAACATTTTGTCCTGGTACTCATCATTTTTTGGTGTTCCTCATGCCTCCTGGAACCAATTAATGTTGAGTACCAAGGTAACACTGCATTATTCCTTCTGGGAAAAATTTACTTGATACTCGTCATTTTTAGTATTCATCACATCTCCCAGAACCAATTAATTAGTTCCACTGTAATAGTTCTGTATGCAACTATTTTCTTAAAACTCAGTCCTCAGAAGTGGCAGCCAGGTTATCTGATAAATTTATCTTAAGATTAATGGATTCTAAAGGCTTACTTTGTTATTTCAAGCAGTTAACAGGTTTTCAATGAAGTAGTTTTTTTTTGGGGGGGGGCAATACTTTCACTCTAAAGAACAACAGTTATAATAATAACAGTAATACTAGTAATACTAATAATTAGTAATACTACTAGTAGTAATAATAACAGCAGCAAATTTATTGAGTGATTATTATACCAAACATATCACTGTTTAATCCTTACAACAACTCATGAGGCAGATACTTTTCTTATCATCATTTTACAGATGAGAAAACTGAAGCACAGAGATACTGAGCACCTGCCCAAGTTCATACAGTTAGTAAGTAGAGAAACCTAGATTTGAACATAGGAAGTTTGCAAGACAAGCCAAAGAGGATAGGTGTTTAACAGTTGCAAAATTTTCATTGTACCTCAAAATATATTTAAAGGTAACCAATCACTCTGCTTATGTGTAAGCCTGAATTTGAGCCAAAGATCATTTTAGAGAATATAGGCTTGTTAAAACACAAATCTTGTTTATTGAAAATTACTTTATTGCTTCTAAATTAGAATGAACATTTAGGATGTATAATATTTTAAACACTAAGGGGTTTTAATGGATTGGATCTATCATTATAGGTAATATTTATCAAACCTGATGGTAGTGGGGTGACTAACAAGTTTCTTAAAGATATTTAACATCACTACAATAGACTCTCTGTTAAATGGAACTCAAGCAACTGGCACTCTCAAGTAACTGACAGAAACATTTCTTTTTGCCAGTTGCTTGAGTTCTGGTTAACAGAAAGTCTACTTACATTTATGTAGCATCTACCAACACCCATGGGTGCCAGTTAACTGATATTCTATTGTATTATTAAAATGATCACAGCAAAAATGGAATATCTGACATTTATGTATAGATATTAAAAGTATGTGAAAAAGAAGATAAAAGTGAGGTTATAAATAACAGACCTTTCATTATGTAATAATTTTGAAGTTCAAGAGTTCTGGGCATGGCTATGGGCATGTGTATGAGTTACTAAAGTGGTGCTCCAAAAGACCTTAATAGAAATTACAGACCTATGAGGCTATGATGTTAGATGGTCTCTCTACCTAGATTAAATGGCTATTTGGACTATGTACATGACTATTTTACACTAATAAAACATGATCAGAAAAACAAGCCAGCAAGCCAGCAAGAGAATATCTAAAATGAAAGATAGTACTGACAACACAAAGAACCATGAGAGAGGTGAAAAAAGGTTCAAAGAAGTCTGTTCTCTATAAGAAATTAATTTTATTCCTAATCACTACAATCTCTTTCAGTTATCCATCATCACCTCAGGATTAACAATCAATAGAAATCATACAGTAATCATCAGAAAATGTAATTTTTAAAGTTCATTTCTCTCTATTACTTTATTTTAGTGAATATTCAATTATCACTTCTGACTCTTGGGTTTCTCTACATTAGGTCTTAGTAAGAGATTATAGGACCCTACACCCTACATCTATTATCACTGAAGAGACTCTCAGATTCACATGTCTGTCAAATGTACAAACTCACAAATGCATACAGGTTAAATATAGGGCTGTTTGTATTTATTTTCATATAACTTTATTATAAAGGTCCTGGGCAAACAATTGTAGTGAACTGGCCTATCAACTCAAGGGTTTCAGGTTATGGTAACAGATTCACAACACAGAAATGGGAAAAATTTACATTAAAAAATAAAATAAAATGACTTTTTACCTATTTTAAGTTCTCCAATTACTTTTATATTGTTAAATAATATTCTACTGGAAATATAAATCATCTCATTTACTAAAACTCCCAATGGTATAAGGATCCAATAGACCCATTTCAGTATGATTCAGTTGTACTTCTTTGGATAAAGATTAGGAAAAAGAAAGGATGACATCATTAATAGTAAGTGAAAGAGAAAAAGTACTAAAATAATTAGCAGTTATACAGCACTTTCTTCTTAGGATCCCAAAGCTTTTAAGGTACAACTTTTGATGTCACATCACTTCAAGGATATAGATTTATAAAAAGTTAATTATAGTCTCTTTTTATAAGACAGAAAAATGAATAATACATAAAGTTAAATGACTTCCAAGCTAATGTTATTAGTAAACAAACAAAGAAACAAAGAAACAAAAATTTTAAGAGTTCTTCATCCTTAGTTCAGGGCATCTAGTTCTAAAACATGCTGCCTGGGAAGTAAGATCCTTCAGGAAATCATATTCACAAAATGATGATGATGATCTTGTGAGTCACTTCTTTTTAGTTAGATTCCTTTAGTGGATTTATATTATTTTCAGTCTGTTTTCATAACTTTTTGGCAGTGTGTCAATTAAAGAAGGTTCTCCTCTTAGAGTCACAGAGGAGTTCATTACTCCCCTATGTAGAAGTGCTATCGAAGTTTTGCTATTAGCTTGCAAAAACAATTACAATAAAGGAAATATCCATTAATATAGTGGTACCAATAATTTTAGAAGGTAAAAGCCCTAATATTCATATTCTTGATATAAACTTTCCCTATCACCTTCTTCATTCTTTCACCAAAATGTCATTTTTAGTTCTCCTTCCTGTTGAACTATAAGCTCTAATTCAGTAATTCACTAAAATAATGACATACTTACTGGCTCTGAGAATGTTCTCCTTGCTGCTGCACCTGGACTGGACCTGTAGAGAAAGCATAAACTCAGTAATTTAGGGCTTCTAACACAGATAGCCAGATATGTATGCATACTTATTGGGCAAGCTCCTGAGGTCTAGGAGCAAAGGCTTTAATATTATCTCAGATATCCTAACATTTTAGTAAAATATGTTACATTTATTCCATATATTTTTAATGATCCTCTACTTACTTTAAATAATTGACTTCTAGAAAAAATTTGGGGTATAATATTATATATGTAACACAGGTAAAATCAAAGGCAATTTTTTATTGATGTGAATTTGAAATTAGTATTTGGAAAAAACTCTCAAGTTACTACATGGTCAGTTGTGAATATAGACCCTTAATCTTAAGGCACTGTACAATATTCTCTTGACTAGAAAAATAATGTGATTCAAGTAATAAAGTTGTAATCAAATATTCTATTATAGTCATGTCTGGTTATATACAAGGGCTGTCTAAAAACAAAACCCAGCCATAAATGCCTTTACTTTTCATTTTACATGGGTGGATACTTTCTGGACAGCCCTCGTATGTTAATGAGGGGGAAGAATCCTCACATACAATATTTACGTGTGATTCTAATGACCTTTGTTATTTATTTATTAATATTGGGTATGAAAGATGCTTCTGTTGGAAATCAATGACTTTGAACACATTTCTTTACCAATTCTTAGGTGTATAAAGTTTATTAATCAGAAAACCTTATGCTTTGATTCAAATATTTTAGATGAAAGTGGAGTGTTCTTTTAAATGTTGCAAAACTGTTGAATTCATACTGGATGACATTACCACTTGTTAATTTCAGAGGAAACTATTTAAACTCCACACCTCTTCTTCCCATTCCATAGCAGCTTGCCCCAAATGGATATAAACACAACAAATTATTTCTATCGCTTAACACAATCTACTATTGTAATGAAACAACTTATGAAAAGAATGTTGTAACTTAGGGTGGGTTATGGTTGTCCTTCCCTGAAAAAAACAATTGTTAATGTTTAAAGAAATGACAATAAAAAAAAAACACACAAACATACACACAAGAAACACACACACACCCCCAAAAAAGAAAAAAAGGGAGAAAAAAATTCCAGATGTTAAAGTTATTTATTCTCTTTTGGCCCAGATTGTTTAATTAATTTTAAATATACTAGAATGGAGAAGCTAATCTGGAAAATAGTATTCTTATATTCTTTTACTCAGAATTTTTATTGAGGAACAATTCTGGACCAAGTAGGAAAGAAATTAATGACTACTTAAAGAAAACAACACGAGAACGAATGAAAGAAAAGGAAGAGAGAGGGGTTTGCGGGGGTAAATCTTGTAGATAGAAGATAAAGTATGGGTTTTATTGAAGGGGTCAATATGTAAATGCAAAATGTTCTGCTATTTCTTACTGTAAATTCATACCAAGAGGGTAAGAATGATTAATGAACTTGCTGCAAGGTAAACAAGCAAGTTGGCATACCATGGAATGAAAATAAGTGTAACCACTACAGCCTTAAAGGAGAAAAGAAACAAACACCAATAGACAAATTAATAGACAAGCTTAATAAAGAGATAAACTACATTTTGAAAAGCGATTCAAAGAACACAAGAAAAAGCTAAAGAGAGAAAAATCTGGGAGAAGAAAAAGAAAGGGGAAAATGTTGTAAGACAAAAACAGAGTTCAAAGAAGTCAAATGGAAGTCAAAAGTCTTCAACAAGATGTAGAAACAGAAGGAGCCCAAACCCATAGCGCAAAGCAATGTTTGCGAATGGAAAGCAGCTCCTTTGATCAGTAATAGTTACTCTTAAGTCGTAGCCTCTATTCCTCCAGAGTTCATCTTTAAGCCCTTCCAATCTAGAGTGGAGCTAGTGTATGGATAGAAACAAGAGATTTATAATGAACAGAGCAGTTCCGATGAGTAGTTCAAAATGTCTCATCAAATGTTTCAACAGATTTATATAATGTCTACATGGAAATGGTGGTGAAGAACTAGCTGCTGGCTTTACCAAGAATAACAACATAAAACAACAACAACAAAAACAATAAAATAATGCCTTCTCCCTTCCTTAGGTAGCTTAAACAAAAAATTCACTCATAGCATAAATTTAATAAAGGAACCCAAGCCTTGCTTTATGGTACCTCAATTTAGAATTATATATTTCAAACAGTTTTGGAAGAGAAATTGGGATGAGAATAATTCAATTCCCTGAATCTGAGTATTTATTTAGGTTCACAAACTGACAACAGCAGTTTAACCAATGTTTTCTCATTTATAATATTACATTGGCTATTTGACCTAGATTTGAGGAAAATCACTTTTAAAATCATTAATTACATAAACTTCTTTAGTGATCTTGAGTATGTATTTAAAAAAGTGAGGAAAATAATTTTTAAAATTTAAAAATACTTATGCATGTAGAGGATGCCCTCTCTTGCACCATGAAACTGGTCATAATATTTACTTCTTTTTATTAAATCCAAATATGAAGATTTTTACCTAACTCACAATGCAATGAAATTTACTTGAAAGAATAAAGTTGAGAAACAACTACTGTTCTTGCTCTTACACACATGAACTATAAAGAAGGTAACAATGGTCTTCCTCAAGTTTTATGTTGTTTCCTTCTTTATGTTACCGTGGCTTTTTACTTAGTGGGGGGGGTGGGCAGGGAGAAAAAGTCTGAAAAACAAAATAAAACCAAAATTTTGGCCTAATGCCAAATTTGTCAGTGATTAAAAGTGAAAGGTATGATATTGAATTATCTATTACTTTATTCTATTGGATTATGCTATTTTGCTACAATTAACTTCTGACTTTATGGTATTGACAATTCCCCTTTCAAATGGAACCAAAACTAAAATAATGTATAGAAACAGTATATTATATTAAAGTCAATGGAGGAAATGAAATATACAAGAGACTTAATGAAAATATATTCATTTACTAATCAAGACTGCTTTCAGACATCAAATAATTCATTTAATTCATTTCAACATGTGTTTACATGTGTAATATAATTTTTGCTGAAGATCACATTGTCCATTAACAAATCTTAACGCCATGAAACAGAAAACAAAAGGAGGAGAGCACATAATAAATGGTAAGGGAAAAAGTGAAAATGCTTTAAACAAAGCTGAGAAAATTTTAACAAACAACCACAATCTTTAGATACAGTTAGAGAAGTGACTTACCTTATGCTTAGGTCATAACAAGAATAGCACAGTGTTTAAAGTCAGCTCTTCATTATGGGAGGTACAATTGAAAGCCATTGGTTATAATAACATGAATTGCTACACAGAAATGAAGAGTTTTTCAGCCCAACATGAAAAGCTAACTCTTATGGGAGAACATTTCAACTTAAGTTAAATGCAACATGAAGAACAATTGAGGCATAAACATTAAAATACATGAATCTCACACCAGTAAGAGAGACAGCCCAATCGCTCAGGAACACATAAGATTTAGTCTGTGACCATAATCTGTGACACATAAGGGAAGGCACATCACTCTAACATTGAAAGATGCATGCAAAATATATGACCATCCATTGACAACCCCCACCCTAACCCCCATCCCATTCATACACACACAAGCCCACTAAGATACAGGGAAAGAATGTAGTGCCAAGCTGTTATGAAGAAAGCAGGACACACAGAAGCATAGCAGTGGTCATGTGATTTGAGAGGTGTTCTTCCCTTAAACCATCCCATCACCATGCTTATTTCAAAGAAGCCAGGAAAAGACCCTCTTCAATGCTGCAGTAGCTACGAGCCCCCAGCTTGAAGCTAGAGTGTGGAATTTTGATCACCGTTCCCTGCGATGTCAGGGGCTCTCCAGTGGAAGCCAGATGTGTAACACCAGTTAGTGGGGTACATATGTGTGAATAACAAACATCCTTTCCCTTCTGCATTTCACAGAAGTGAGGGAGGAGAGCTACAAAATACTCTAAAACCCATATTAAGAATAGGTTCATAGCAATATAAAAATGTATAAATATTAAAATGAAGATTACATTTGATTGCATGTTAACACAACTCAGGTTTCATAAAAACTGCCTCTATCCTGCTGCTCACCAGGCTAATTTTTTTTTCCTTGTGAACACTTGGAATCAATCAATACAATATGATTCATATTGAAAAATTCTGAGTAGTTGGTCAAATGGGGTTAAAGTCAAGAACAAAAGAAGTCATTTTTTATTTTATTTTTTATTTTTTTATATGTGGGTAGTTCCCTGGCTGGGAATCAAACCCAGGCTGCAGTGTTGACAGCACCGAAGTCTAGCCACTACACCACCAGGGAACTCCTGAAAAGAAGTCATCTTTGATGGACATTAAGAAAACCCTATTTTTTAGCATGATTTTACTAGCCAGCAGTCACGTATAAAATTAGAAATTAATTAAACTTCTGTGTATCTCCTTACTTATGTAATCTGAAAAATGCTATGGCAATGGTTTGGAAATACCTAGTTTAAATGTTAATTGTTTTTACATTTTAAAAAGCAAACAACTAAAAAGACTACCTATTTAGAAATTGATACTAATCTTCCTATGTATTATACTTTTCTCTACTGTCAATAAAACATGGGCTGTTCCTGTTAATAATAGGGTCATATCAGCTCATTAAAAAAATTTCAAATTTGTTTTCCTATAATTGATAATGATAGCTAACTTACTTTATTTTTGTGTGAGATGTGTTTTGACTTATGTGTGGCATGCAATTTCGTTACATTTTTAATTGTTTGAAGATAATTTATATGTATTACCATTTTCTCTCCCCTCATCCTATTCTTAGCAGGCCAGAATATCCTGACCTTCTCATTAGTATGTCTTTATTATTTTAGGCTCTGGGTCCTCCTTTATTTTCAGATTTTTCATGGGGAAAACAAAGACTATGAGGCTTAAAGGCTATAAAGCTTATACAAGCTTCAGTGATTTTAGCTATAAATGTGAAAACAAATGTCAACAGTTGTTATGATCAGTGTAGCTACTAATAGTTGTGAAATAACTGTAATTATACATGCTGTCATTGTAATTTCCTTATCAAGTCAAAATGGAGGTGAATTCTTATTTTTGACTCAAAGAAAGAAGAAAAAAATCTATGTACAGTTACATGTTTTTCAATAGGGACTGACCAAAACTTGCTGAAAATGTCATAGTCATATGGCCACATGTACCGGTGAGAATGCAAACCATATAATCTAAGGGCACAAAGTCTGAACTAGCTCCTCTAGAGTTATTTCTTGTACTCTTGAGCTTTTAGACTAGATAAGCTGTTTTCTCTCTGGAAGACTGTGTTGCTTGGGTTTGGATCCAAATACTACTTGTCCTTTAAGATCTAGATTAAATTGCACCAGTTACAAAAAAATATTCCCCAGATTCCTTAATCAGAAATAATTTCTCCTTTCCCTAAACTCTTATAATAGTCTTATCGAGATATAATTTACCTACCATAAATATCAGTCATTTTAGGTATATAATTTTATGACTTTTAATAAATTTATATGGCTGTACAATTATCAGCACAATCTAGTTTTAAGTTTACCTAAATTCTTAAAGCCTCTTATCTGAACTTCTAATTATAAGAGTCATCATAGTTAATCATATTCCAATTACTGATGTGGTCTCTAAATACACTGTAGGTTCTTGGAGGGAAAGTACCATGACTAATTCTCTTTATATTTTCTACTATGTCAAATATCATGCTTTATACAGAGTACAGAGTAAACATCTGCTAACTCTGCATGTTTATTTATTTTGCAGTAATTACAGTTTTCAATTTCATTAGATTAAAAATGATTGTTTATAGTATCAGTATTATTATAGCCATTCATGTATAGCTTAAAATAATTTTTCCTTATTTGGATCTGTTAATATTAAGAGATATAATATGAAAAGCATGTGGATTACATCTAAGAAATATCTGGGTGCCCTACAGAATGATCTTAAAAGTTTGGAAAACATATTACTATTAATATTACTTAAGGTTAATCAAATAGTGACATTTGGAGTCCAACAAAGGTTATTCTATACCAAAGGTTTAGGGACAGATTTAGAAGATGCCTTATTTTCTAAGAGAACAGGATCTTCTTTATCTCAAATGGTCAGGTCACTGGAATGACAGAGATAATAGAGATGTTTGATGCATCATGGCCCTTGTCACTTTAATTTTCCTGCCTTATTAAAATTATTTAAGAGTAATCTGTCTATGAACAAATTTTATTGAATACCATGTACGCATAAAAATAAAACTTAAGAGGATAGAGAAAAAGAACCCCATTGGCATTTACTCAGATTATTAGCCTCTGTAACCTACCCAGAAACTGAAGGAAGGTTTGTTCCAAACAACATTAAGCCAATAGCTCTACAATCTTACACTCTTAAATTCTATTTCTTGTCTCACTTATAGTAACAATGGATAATTAGTCTAGAAAAGCTTTCTTCCATAGCTCCATTCATTCATCATTTTATCTGGATAAATTAAGATACAAGTATTTTAGCATCTGAGCCTAATGACAACTCTTTTGTGTTTAATTAGATTTATAAGATGACAATACACACTCAGCTGAAGAACTCAAGAGTTTTGGTTTATTTTTGACATGAAAGGCAGCATGATAAATGGAATGTCCAGTGGTATGGTTTCTAATACTGGTTTTTCCTTTTCCTATCTGTGTGGGCTAGACATGACGTTCAACATCTCAAAATTAAGTAGGATAATGTATGTGAAAGTGAAACCTATTGTAAATTAAAAAGAACAATAAAAATCTAAGTCATTATTATTATCTTCATGTACATTTTAGGTCACTCACATTTTATATAGGCATTATAGAATTTGAGGCACAATGAGAATCAAGAATTTGCTCCAGATCATGCCATGAATCAGTGACAATGTAATTGATCATTTCTAGGCTACAGCTTAAGAAAAAGGCTAAGTTAAAGTCTGAGGCTACCTCTGAAAAAATTAATCTAATTCTGTGTTGTATGATTTTAGTCAACTTATCTCATTTCTATGGGGCTTAGTTTCCTTATCTGCAAAATGAGGATATTTCCAGGGTTTTCAACTGAGGTTGATGGGCCCCTTGAGAGATCCTTTGGATAAAATTTAGGAGTCCATTTACTGGAATAAAGAAAAAAAATTACAAGTTTTACAAGTATATTCACCAACCTACATAATTTTAATATTTCCTTTCATTATGAGGTTATGTGACAAGCCACAGTAACATTAGCAGAATCTAATGCTTCAAATTATTATGAGTATCTTAAAATATTGTCATGTTTACCAAGATTTCAAATTCCAGTAGTCTGACTTGCTGTTAATTTTTTTATTTAATGGATTTAAAAAGCAGTATTACATCATAATTCGTTTTTATACGTACTTTGATAATGATTTCAATTTAATTAGTTTTCTTTGTAATCCTACATATTTTATATAATGAAAAATATTTTTCTGAAGAGTGTATGCTTTGCCAGATTCTCAAATGGGTCTTTGGGAGAAAAAAGCTTTAAAAAACTCTGAACTAGGTTAAGTTCCAAGCTTCCTTTTATGTCTAGGTTTTTGTGGCTCTAAGAAACCTTTTCCACCTCCATTTGCTGCCCTCTATCAAAAAAGAAATAATTTTTTCTGAGAAAATTATGTAAAATTGGTTACTGAATTAATCAATTTCCCATTTAATAGACCCTTTAAGGAAAAAAATAAGAACATGATTATTAAAAAGTTAAAAAGAGCTCAGACTTTAAAAATTATTCTGCTTCACTTCCTCTTTTCCCACTGGTTTAATTAATTAAATGGAAAAATCATTTAATAGTCATCACATTTAAAACTCTCTAATCAAAGGTGACCACACACACACACACGCATGCGCACACAAACACGCGCACATACACACACTCATCATAACTAATTATTCTTTGAACTCTTAATCATATGTTGATCATAGATAGAGAGCAACAATGCTATTATCTATGTATAACATAAACCTTTGCAGGCACACAGACAATATTTATAAGCAATACAATGTTACAAATCTTTACAGAGAACTATTCTTAAATGTTTTCCCACTGTTATATACATTATTATTGTCTTAAATTCCCTTGAGCTTTTTAAGTCTCGAGTAAATGTGATGAATTCATTTTTTTTTTTTTTTATAATTTTCAGTATCGACCTATTCTAAAAGAAACTAAAAATATGACAGGTTACATAGCTGGTATAATGAATTATAATAATTACCACTGTTAAATCAAAGGCCTATTTATGCTGCTTTATAGGTAACTTGTGAGTTCCCTATTCCTAAAAAGAATAGTATAATACACAGAACATACCTAAGAATAGAACTGGTTATCACCACGATTCAAGGGAATGTGAATTCGAACATCAATAATGAATATTCTTAATGTACTGCCTAAAGCTTTACTCATAAATTGAGTCACTCTCAATGACCTCTAGAAAATCTATAATGCCCAGGCTGGTCTCCCCTTGGTACCAACATTTTTGAATTGATGTTTGTTCTGAGAATTTTTATGTTGATCATGATAAATATGAGGTTAATATACTGTCTTATTACATGTATAAAACAAAGCTAAATAAAGTATCTTTTGACTAATAGGGATTTTGGATTATTCATGACACCATTTTCCAAACTTCAGATGAATAACTGATTACAGAGAAATTTATTTCCATTCTAGAGATAAAACAGCAGGGATTGTTACTGGCTTTAAATCATACAGTAACACAGTGAAGGGGAGCAGAATATGCCACCTCAAAATTCCACTTTGTTATGTGGATTATTTTGAGCTGAGGCAATCAAGATGCAGTAGATTCAAGAAAAACTTTTACCTCTCCATTAACAAGAATTTGGATAGGGGGCCTGGCTCAGAGAAGGAAAAAGAGAGTATTATTAACAGGGATAACTTTTATCTGAATGATTTATTTGTATGGCAGGGCAAACATCTAATTACCAAATACTTGCTCTTATTGTCCTGTGAATTACTTTGTCCCTTTTGAAGCCTCAGGTCCTTATCCCATTCCTTAGCTCAGAATGGCTTATAAACCTCAACTCTCTTAATTTGCTGTTGGGTCTCATCGCTGTTTGGTCTCATATTTCTATGGGGTTCCTTTATGTACAAAACTAAAAATATGTTTTTCTCCTTTTAATCTGTCATAGGACAATTTAATTATTAGACCAGCCAAAGAATCTAGAAGGGTAGAAGGAAGTATTTTCCTCCCCAGCGGTAGAATGAAACAGCTGTCTTGGCTTCCAAATTTATTTCTCTGTGCACAAGCAGATGACCCTACTTCTCTAACCTACCAATGGCAATCACTGCATTCCTAATCAGACCGTCAACTCTCATTGCCTTTTTGCTGTTGATTATTTCTCTTAACATTGAGTACCACTTGAAACAGGCATACAGATGTAGGAGTGAAGGAAAACTGATAATGTAAGGCAATTTGGGGAACAGCACTCTGGAGCTGGATTGCCTGGATTTGAATTTGGTTCCATCATTATCAGTTGCAGAACACTGAGTAAGTTTATGATTTCTCTGTACCTTTGTTTTCTTATATATAAAATAAGAATAATAGCAATACCTATCTCATAGGGTTGCTGTGAAGAAAATAAGTATGTGTAAAGTGTTTGCTAAGAAGGGTACCTGGCCCATGGTGAACAGTATATGGGTATTAGCTATTAGTATGTTTCTTGTTACTACTATCATTCTTTTGTTTGAATGATATTCTGGACCTGCAATAAAGAATGTTGACTACAGTAACTTCTTTCATGATTTTAACAGTTCTCACATGTAAGATCAAGTAAGTTTAGTTTAGATTAGATTAGTAAGTATTTGAAAAGAAAGTTTAAAAAACACACAAATTTTATGAAACAGAGACTGAGATAGGTGATATAGTCAATAATATGAAAACCTGAATTGCTGAGTATTTGTAATTATTATCATTTTTTGGTACTTCTGGAAGAAAGTCACATTGGTTTTCATTAAACTTAAGTTTTGAAATACTGAGTAACTAACTAGATTTTAAATTCTCCTTGTTTTTCATTGAAAGGGAGCAGAATATGTTACCCACAATGTGTGCCTTGTTGCCATAAAGTTATTTTGAGCTTATTTTGAGAAAAAGCAGACACAGAAGAAGTTCTGACAACAGAGTAGAAGTTATCTTTTTATAAGAGAACTTTATATTTATAAAAGTGTCCCTCCTCTCTGTACTGGGAAGAGCAAGATGACTAAATCACAAGAGAATCTTATCAGTGGAAAAGGCACTAATATACATTTACATAACAAATCTTACTCTTCTTTACTGTGCTCTTCCTATTGACCTCTCTCCATCTTTCTTTTGTCTTTAGCTGAAAATGGTATTATATTTAAGCTGGGAAGTTATTCATTTCTCCCTGGGTATCTCCCAAGTATACCTGAGGTATACATGTTAATAAACTTCTGTTTGTTTTCCTCTTATTAATTTGCCTTTTATCACAGGAGGTCTCAGGCAAGAACTCAGAAAGGTAGATGGAAATTTATTTTCCTCTCCTATACATTAAGTGTCTGTCATATGACTTATTTATTCATTACAAAACAAACTAGAGCCTCTACTGAGTATAACATGCCATGTAAGAGTATGGCTGCATTGTTTTCCTTTCTAAATCAAAGGCAGGTATATTGCAGTTATTGATTTAAGAACTGTGACTTATTTCTCTAAAAGCTTAACTAGCATTGATAAGACACATTGAAGATATATAAAGGCAAAGACATTTCTATACTGTTCTATTATAGTAAAGTAGTAATAATGATTTAGAAAATGTTTAGGGAGTTTGAGGATTGGAGATAAGCACTAAATTTTCTGAAGCCTTATATTGCAATCCATTTGTAGTATATATTATTATGTTGTTATTGAAGCCTCTCATGATCTAACCAAGGAAACAGTTAATAGATATAGTTTGATACTATTAGACTTGTTTACATTACATATGTCCTTTCCACATTCTCCAAAGTCTCAAGATTTGGATGTTTGAGCTAAATCAAATGGAAAGGGAGAAAATCTATTGCCATTAAAACTAAAATTTTAGCTTACAGAGAAGAGATAACTGTATTAAAAGTTAATTTTTAAAAAAAATGTTAAACTCATAACTTATACAAATATAAAATGAATGTGTGTCAAAGATTGTATCGAAAGTGTTAATTAATTAAAGAACCAGGAAAATGGTCCAATTGGTGCAAAAAGTTAGAAAATCATACATATATGAACTATCAGGAATAATGAAATGAATTTTCACATCAGTTGAGAAAAAAATCAATTGCTTTTCCAACTGGATGTAATGTGTATTTCCATGGATTAGAATCATTATTATTCATATGCTATGACTTAGTGTTGTACACTAGCTAAGAGAATGAAAAGGGATGACTCAGAGGGGTTCCCTAGACAAGAAATAAACTTTTTGGATATTTCAAAGACATTCACAATTTTACCAGAGAACTTTATGGCCAAGGAGCACCTATTAATAGAATTTATGTCTGTTAATTGAATACTAGTTTATTTTTGAATGTTTGTCCCCTAGTGAATACCTTTAGTTTCTAAGACTATATGAAATTCCTACTGTACTCACCTTTAAATGGACTGTATTTTTTGTTTTGACTGTAGTGGTAAAATAGTAGTTTACCATACTGAAAAAAATGGAATAAATTTATAACAAATATCCTTGTTTCTATTAAAAATTTGACTTAAAACGTAATTTCTGAGGATTAATACACAACAAAATTTTGTAGTTTTCTTTTTCACCCAAGTCCAATAAAAACTCAGTTTGACTATAAATCTTATCAAGATTCAATCATAAAAAATTGCCAAGAACAACCTATTAAAATCAAACAAATGCAATGTAATGTATTATATAAATAAATATATTAACCATGGACTACTATGTAATTAGGCATATTTTATGCATGAAGTTTCACTTTAGATTTTCTTTAAAGAAAAAGCTAAATAAACATGTGTAAGAAAAAGCCTGGATTAGAAGGGGTATTCTTTCTTATAACATTGCTAAATTTAGGTTTATAAATCATTTGAGTTGTTTCATCCCACTTAATTACTTTGCAAAATATGCATTTTGTTCCATCTACATTACTGGTACTACTCTTTCATATCAGTGTAAGTTCACAGGTTCACATTCATATAACTCATCCTCAGAAGGAGGATAGGTAAGATTACTTTAGATGTGTGTAAATGTTTTTTCAACGTATGCCCTATAGTTGTAGGTCTAGGAACATGTTCTTATTTGACCTGCTAAAGCTAGAGACTTGTGCATGCAACAAATCCTTCTTTAAGCAAATAAAAATCAGAGAGTTAGGCTATCTACATGACCTTGGCTAAATTATTTACCTTTTAAATATCATGTACAATAATCAGGATAATTAACACCATTCATTTACTGAACAAATACTTCTTGAGCACCTATCTGGTGCTAGGCTCTGATCTAGGTTCAGGGTAAAACATGAACAAGATTGACAGGAACCTTGCTACCTTAGAGATTATATTCTAATAAAAACAGACAGATAATAAGCACTTTTAAACTTACAGGTAAATAAGATAGTTTCGGATAGCAATTTTTTGGTTTAATGAAGTTTTACAATACATTTCTGCATAAAAGCTCTTATGATACCATACTGCTATTAACCCATGATAGCTACTATACTTGCTAGTATTCTCCAGACAATGGATCTGTACATAATTAGAAGTACTGGGGCATATTCATAGTTTATATAAAAATGCATCACATAGGATATAATAATCATGAGACTATTGAAAGCTGAGTTATAATTTCTATTCTTAGAACTCATCAACACCCATGTCCAAAATACATTTAGCTTCATTTAGAACAATGTTATTTATTCAAGGGAGTGTTTCAGTTCAGTGTTAGTGCTTTTTGTTTCTTTTGCATTCCTGTTTTGTTCCTTTTGATTTACTATACATTTCTAGTACAGATCTATGGCACTGTGGCTTGGTTGGGGTCAGAAAGAGCAGTTTTGGAGATACCTTGCTTACTTCTGGCCAGTTTTATTGCTGTCTTAAGAACAATAAACTGGAAAATGAACAACAGCAACTATATATATATATATATATATATATATATATATGTATATATGTATATATATGTATGTATATATATGTATGTATATATATGTATGTATATATATGTATATGTATGGATATGTATGTATATGTATGTATATGTATGTGTATATATATAATTTGTGTGTATGTATATATACACACAATACTTAAATATATATATTTAGCATATATACAGCACATATATTATCTCTTTGTGCATGTGTATTCTACCTCTACTAGTATATACCAAAAATCATTAAAATCATTCTACTAAACAAGTATTATTTTAAAAATAAATATAAGAAGAAATATATCAGGATGTCACAGAAGCAAAACTGATCCTGAGAAATATAGTGCCACTCAAGCACAGGGTCAATATATGCCATATATGTGGAAAAAATACATATCTAATCTTCTATTATATAATGTATTATTCCTATATAATGATATTCTATGCAAAGGGAACTTGAATTTTGCCATAACTTTAATTGTTAAAAATATGCTAAAAGATCTTAAGAAATTATAATAAAATATTAACATTTGTTAAATCTACGTGGCCAGAGTATCAGTATTATATCATTTAATCTTTGCTATATGTTTGAAACAATCCATTAATAAATGACAACTATAAAAAAAAAAAAGGAAAAAGGGGAACTGATTCATCAAAGGACATTTAAATGAGGTTGCCAATACCTACAAGCTCTTTAGATTTCTCGAATTTAAAGTTTGGGATCATTTGGATACTCTTTTGCCCTATTTATTCTAAGAACAAACACAATGCCAATGTTTTCAAACCATATATTTTTCATTCTTTTTTCCCTTGGCTAAGTGTATATTGAACTGAGAATGCTATTAAATTGTAACCATTGTCCTTGCCAGTTTCACCACTGTTGCTTTAGGTAGCTTTGCTGTGCCTTACATTGCTCAGTTGTTACATGAGGAATACAGTTAGGTCAAACTCTGCAGAGACTCATCCACCAGAGCTTTCCAACTCTTAAATCTCTTATATACTACTTGTATTTAAAATTTTTCCACATAGAGAATTCTTTAAAGATACTTCTTTCTTCTACATTCTTTATTCTTTATTTACAGTCTCTATAGAATTCTCTTTTTCCTCTTTTTTTAAATTCACTATCCTTATTATTTTTTTGTTAAAACTTATATTAATGTTTGAGAGTTTAAAGGTAATTTTTTGTCTTTGTTTATCCATATTTCTTACTGAACATATGAAAAACAAGACAAATGTTACTGAAAATGAAAGACAAATAGAAACTGCTCTTGAAAATGAGACATTTAATTTTTAAAATTCTAAAATTCAAACCTCTAGTATGATTTAGACTGGTCATTATATGATTTGTTCAAATCAGTCTTACTCAATTGTTGACAGATTTATTTTGAACCATCAATTCAACCGTCCTCAGTCTTTCCCTAAATTCATATCTGCAATAACATATAGGATTAGTTTATAACCTATAATCATAGAATAGCTGTGATGCTAACTGGCTTTACAAATCTGTAACCCTGCACTCATTAGCTTTATGTTTTAACTCAAAAAAAGATGAAAAAGGCACATATATTTTTCATATATAGTCTTTTCACAGGGTTACTATATTACTTAAACATTTTATAGGTAGAAATGTTACTTAATTCATTTATGCTAGTTTCATCCAGATTCTCTCTCCCATATTCCTGTGAGCTGGAAGGCCTAAAAATTAGGCACAGTGTATGGCTTGGGTACCATATTTAAACACTAAATCAGCTATGCTCATCTAATATTCTTTTTTTATAGCAAACTGAGATACACATATTCATTTTAATAACAATTATTAAGGTTCATATTCTTTCTTACTGGATGAGATGGGTTGAATTATTATTCACTGAAAATGAAAACGAAAATAAGTAACAGTAGAGATAAAGAAGACAGGTAGTTTCTATTAAAAAATACATACACACATAAAGAAAGGCAGAAGAAGTGCAGAAAAGTGTAGGGAATTACAGTAAGAAGGAGGGTGAATGTAAATGAAGTAGTAAATAACAGAACGGGGATTCTTACAGTTTATTTTCCTCTTTATACTTTTTTACTTCAACCTTCAAAACTCATGGTAAATCTTAAAAACACCAGTATCATCCCTGATCTGAAATTAATGATTTAGGAATATAAAGATTAAACACAAATTTTAGGACCATTCACTTTCTTCCCATGTTTTCAAGATAAAGCTGTAATGTAGAAGGAGAAAGGAAGATTCTTTTTTTCCATATGGAAAAACAGCATTATTTTACTTTCTAGTAAACAAAAAAATCCACACATAAAACAAGATGAACACTTAGTGGAACCAATGAAGGGTACTGATCACTTGATCATTAAACCAATGCTTTGAATAAACATTAATAAAATATTGAAGGCAATTATAAAGTTTGTTTAAAAATAGTGTGGAGATGTCATGGTATGAAGGAGTTTGACATATCATATTTGATATATTTAAATGTATGATTAGGCTGTGAAATTTGATGATAAAACAACTAAAGTCAGTCTTAATTTGATCCACACTACTTCAGACTCTGAGCCAAATATTTGAGATTGAAGACTGACTCAACGTTTCCTCATACAACCTCTTACTGGTCTCAATGGCTTTTTTCTCTTTCCTACCCTCCCACTCATGTACATTCTTTGAAGGAATGCCTATATAATATAACATCTAATATAACATCTGACTACAGAAGACCATTTTTGCCTCAGTTTCTACTATTATTCCTAGGGAATTCCCTTCTTTCTTAAACACTCTACAGAAGCTCATCACTGATAACTGAAGCTTCCATACTAAGTTCAAAGGGCTACAGTGCTATAGAATTTTTCTGCAGATATACAGAGCAATCTCGTAAAGAGCCACATATTAGTTCATGCCATGCATCTCAACAACAGCAGTGAGGTATGGTAGCCCAAACAATTAGATTTCATTGCTGTCTGCTGATATAGAAGCAAGTTGCCAGAGAGAAAAAAAAAATAAAAAGAAGCAAGTCCAATTTTTATGACTCAAGGCAGTATCAAGTGCACAATGGCATGGACAAAATTTCAAAAATAGGCCCTTCTTTTCTTATCCTAAGGCAGACTTAGAAATAGGACAAGGAAAATTGCTAATATAATTGAAAACTATGGCTGTAAAAGTCTATATGAATCTGAATTCCATTCAGGGTTTCATGGAACATGAATCCAAAAATATATTTAAAGTCTTTCTTAATTCACCCTTCTTCCATAAGTTGCTGCTTATGTTCTACAACTATTTAATAGGAGAAATTCAGAGTAAGTGACCTATTCTTTAAATACTGAAGCAGAAAATGAAATGAAAAACCAGGGCTTGTTTCCTTTTTCTTCTTTTCTTTCCCCCCTCCCAACTCTGTTTTCCATTCCTTTTTTTCCCTTAAAATGCAAAACATTTGGGTATCAACATAACTACTTTTTCTTCTCTCTCAATTCTAAGACATATTTTCAATATTAGTTTTCCTATGTATAATAAACTAGCTGTTTTATTACAAAATAATACTTTTATATAATAATCTGTTTTACATAAAGTACTCTGACATCATATATATATATATATAATTATACAAGTTGAACTTTTCAAAGCTAATGGAAAGGACTTTAACATACATTCTTCATTTTTATTTCTAGCTTAGCCTATTAATGATGATAGGGAAAAACCCTCAACAGTACTCTATAATTCTTAATTGTGTAATTCTTGATAAAAATGAGAATAAAATGAAAATTCCATCTAAGATACTATGAAAAGATCAAAAAGTTAAAAAACTCTTTAGTAATGGGCATTGCACACATAGGATTATTAAGACTGTAAATAATATAATCTACATTGGAGAATGATAGCTGTAATTGCAAACTAAGGTCGGAAGCATTTATTAGATAATGCAAGTAAGAGAGTAAAAGGACATGGGAAGGACTATCAGTACAATTAAAGTGGATTCCACAGAGATTAAAAGTATTCCCTTAAATTCAATTGAGTGGACTTAAGAAGCATATTTCATAAACTGTATCTTCTTTGCATATGCTATGTATTCTGACCTATGTTTACTGGAGTTTTCTCTTTCAGTGTCTCCTATCACTCAAATGTATTAGATAACATAGCAGAGCAGAGGAGAGCATTTAAAGGGTAAAAATTTGCATTCTTGCCCAATAAGTAATATTAATAAGTAGTAACATCATGCTTCGCCTTTATCTCTCCTTCCCAAAGAGGTCTGTACTTGGCAAAAAAATTAAATAAGCCTTACCATCAAGTTAGAATAACTGACACCATCTCTGTATAGGGAAAAATGTGGCCTAAAGAAGTATTGTGGGTTTTTTAAAGTTATATAATAAGGCCCTAAGAACTCAAATCTATTCTAGGAATTCTGCCCTAAGCAAGTTCTTTTTTGGGGACTTAATAATTTGATGAATTTTGAAATAACTCTCCTATGACTGTTCTATGAATACAGGACCCAAGAACGATGATTTTCCTATAGACTTTTTTGATGCTAACTCTAAATAGCTTTAATTTTCAGAGTCAAAAGCATTTCCTCTAGTAATATTTTTAAATACCACAGCCTGAATACATAGAATATGATAAAAAAGATAACATTCCAATTTGTAAAATCCTTAAGTGAGGCTCCATTTCAAATTTTTGCTACTTTCTCTGTATACCTATATGGCAATATCTTCTCTTTGGTTAGATGCTCAATAGATACTTGATTAATCATGACCTACTGGTAATGTTAGCAAGACCAAAGGTATAACAATCAAGTGGAAATAACACAATCATATCAATTCAATTTTTACATTCACCAAGGACATCAAAATCTATTACAGAGCTTCAAGCTAAAAGCACGTGTTGGCACTCTGAATTTTCAAGTAGAAAGCAAAACGCACAGAGGATAATCAAGATCTAATTCCTTTAAAATTGTACCATTATATTTTAATGGGATTAAAAATCCTATTTGCTACATTCATGATAAATTAGCTTTCTCATGAACAAACCAGGCAGTAGAAATAACCTCTTTTAATTCAGTCGTATATATGTTTTATTTTCGCAGCTCAAAGACATGTATCTTGTTTAGAAGATACTAAGGATACAGAAAACATTTAATAAGTAAGAAAAATCAGCATTCGCTAGGAAGTGGTATTAGAAATAACACCACACTATAAAAAGCTTATTAAAATTTAACTATATAGGCATAAACCCTTGATATAAATGTCCAATTTATAAATTCATTCAACAAACACTGATTGACAATGCTGTGGAGAAGTCCTTGTCCCAAATTGCCAGAGTTTCCCTCTCCCTTTACCTTCCACTACAGTAAGTATTCTAAGGAAGATGTTCTATTTGAGCTATTGGAGGAAGAAACCAGAGTGTAAGATCCAGTTGCCATTCAGAACTTCAGGGTATAAATGCCTCAGAGTAGGCTGAATTTTGTTAAAGCATTCTCACAAGAAATAATGTTATAAATAGTACATGCATTTCTACATTAACCCATATGTTAAAAAAAAAATCTATCTATCTATCTATCTATCTATCTATCTATCTATCTATTTGACCCTCAATTCAAACAAACTATTGTGCTATTTCAATTTATTAAGAGTAATCTAAACTTTTGAGCACTAGCCTAGAAATCTGGTCACCATTTATAAAGTTATTTTCATGGCAAACAGCTCTGCCCCAGTTTTAAGTTGGTAAGTTCCTGTAGAGTCTGAAATCTAACAGAATTCAAGGACAATATAAATATGGGATTAGAGACATGCTACCCCAAAATATGGTTCCTTGGCATAATGAATTTTATAAACGGAAGAAGTTTGAGAAAAAGGAAAAAGTTCTTTCTGTGCTTCTCCTGCATTTCTTCCCTGAGATAAGTCATAGAACTTCAAGTAAGAGGTGTCCTCCCAAAACCCTGACAAAAGGAGCATCCTTATCTCCAAGATAGAGGGACAATGAGAAGAATCAAAATAAACAGGCCTTGCTAAGTTTCCCCCAGTTTACTACCTTTAGCTCATAATCTTTGCCCTCTCGTAGTTCTCCATGATTGTCCACTTATCATCAAAACTAGCATAACAACACTTAGGCGTTGACTACTTCTTTGGGTCTTCATTTCCTGTGTCATGTAACATTTATATAAATAGATCAGTATGCATCTCTCCTATTAATCTGTCTTTGCCAGGTTAACTTTCAGACCCAATGAGGGACACTATTTCCTGTTCAAAAATAACAACTGTAACATAATAAAATATAATAAAAAAAGCATATTCTTACTAGTCAAAATCTTCAGTAAGGTGGTGTGTGGGAGTGTGTATGGGGGCGTGCGTGCTAAATAACCCAAATACTAAACAGGAAAGTGGTTCTGGGGAAGACGACACGAGAAAAACTAGGGAAGATAGTCAACTTGCTGAATGAAAAGCAAGACGTCTCATAAATAGATGTTCGCATGTATCATATTCAATACACCTGACCATGATTAGAAAAAATAAGCAGGAATGGTACCAGTGCTGACATTAAGTTAGGTCAAGTTGATAGCAGAATTAATAATTCTTGATTTTCAGTCAGATTGTGGCTAAAAACCACATGCAAAACAGTTTATTGCATGGCAAAGCAGCAGGAACTAAGTCTGACAGTTCAAACTAAACATAACTTTACCTTTAGATCTTTAATAATGGTTAATATTTATTGCGTACTTATCAGGTACTATACCAAGCAGTATTAAGTGATTAAATACTTAAAATGCCCTAAAAAGGTGCTATCAGACCCATTTTATAGGAACATGAAGTGCAGACAAGTAACTTGCCTACGATTACAAAGCTAGTAAGAGGCAGGGTCACGTTTCAAATCCGGGGCTGGCATTCAAATCTAGCCCACACGCTCTTTTCAGCACTACACTAAATTGGTCTTCAGTAAGTTTACTTCAATACTGTGAGAAAACCAATAAATATTAATAACTGCCAAAGCATGAACATCTTTAGAATATGATGAGAATCTGGTTGAATTTGATTCTTTCAGAAAAGTTTATTTAAAAAAATTTCTCAAATACATACATGCCCTATACTCTCAAATCTTAAAAATCACATGGTAAGCATGAGACTTTTTAGAGATTTTTAGTATCCAAACAAAAAGGCAACAAGAAGAATCCCCCAACCTCCATATTAAGTATGACTTTAAATAACAAATGGCTTCAAGAAGTACTGATCTACTTGCAAGCAGAGAAAGAATTACTATACCTTTCAACTCTGGGAGAAAATGAAGCCCTGACACCCTATACATGTAATAAATTAACTTCTCTTTTATGAACTAGTAGGCACCACGTTCACAGGAGCTTGAGAAAACAGCCACACAAATCACTTCTAGTTCTGCGCTTTAGATGAGGAATCCTGGTTGAGAAAGAAAATGTTTCTGAAAGAGGGGAAAAAGGTGGCCAGAGAAAACTAATAATTACATTTACTGAAGTCTAGGTTATACATTTCATTGTACTCAAATGAATGTCTGTATGAACAAGCAAAAGAAAATGTACATGGTAGTCAAGAAGATACTTCTCTGAATCTTTAAAAATTAGACCAGGTTTGGTGACAAACTACACCTGTCTGTAAATCTATGGGTATGAACCATGAGCTGCTTAGTATTCATTAAAACTCTGCAATTTACAGGAAGGTATGCAAATATGCACTGATACTACCTCCCATATAGAACAGACAACTGGGTTAATTAAGAAAGAAGAGAAATGGAGAGAGAATGCTGGTCAGTGGTGCATAAGGGCACATGAAGAAAAGAATCATGGGCATTAGCCTAATGAATAGTAAAAACCACTCAGATGTCAATATCTCTCAATACCGGAGAGAGAAATTAAAAAAAAGTTACTGGAAATTTAAATGCTGATCCTTCTTTTGATTTAAATCACCACCAATACTCCCTATGTGTCTTGGTAATAGATAATAAAGCTTTAATCAGAGGCCTACATCCAGACTTACTTATCAATAACACTGGATTTGACTTCAATTTTGTTGAAAGCTAACTAAGGAATAAATACTTCCTACTGGTTTAACAACAAACCTCAGTTTTCTATATTGTTTTGCTTGTGTACTAATTCTGATTCATATATGAATTTCTATCTGAATTTATAAAAGCATGATTTTTCATAGACTTTCAGTTCCCAGTGTTTTTCTATTTTTTTTTTAATCATTTTTATTGTTAGACTTTTTGGGGTGACATCTGTTAGCAAGGATTACATAGGTTTCAGGCATACAATTCTACAGTGCATTGTCAACTTGTTGTATAATAAATTCACCACCCAGTGTGAGTTCTCCCTCCATCACCATACATTTAGCTTCCTTTCCCTCTTCTCCCCTTTCTCCCCTCCCTAACCCACTCATCCCCAAATAAACATTAAACTATTGATTGTGTCCATGGGTTATTTGTTTGTTTGTTCATTTCTTTTTTCTTTGTTGTTCACCCTTTTATATTCCGCATATGAGTGAAATCATACAGTTCTTTGTTTTTTCTGTCTGGCTTATTTCACTAAGCATGATGATCTCCAGGTCCATCCATTTTGTTGCAAATGGTAATATTTCATCTTTTCTTATACTTGAGTAATATTCCATTGTGTATATGTACCACAGCTTCTTTATCCAGTCATCTGTCGCAGGGCACTTTGGTTGTTTCCATGTTTTGGCCACTGTGAACAGCGCTGCGATGAACATTGGTGTACATAAGTCTTTGTGGACTAAGCTTTTCAAGTTTTTTGGGTAGATCCCCAGAAGGGGGATTGCTGGGTCAAATGGTAGCTCCATTCCCAATTTTCTGAGGAACCTCCACACTGCCTTCCACAGTGGCTGTACCAGTTTGCACTCCCACCAGCAGTGTACCAGAGTTCCTTTTTCTCCACATCCTCTCCAGCTCTTGTTATTCCTTGTCTTGTTGATAATGGCCATTCTCACAGGTGTGAGGTGGTATCTCATTGTGGTTTTGATTTGCATTTCCCTGACAGCTAATGAGGATAAGCATTTTTTCATACGTCTGCTGGCCATTTGTATTTCTTCATGGGAGAAGTGTCTGTTTAGTTCTTCTGCCCACTTTTTAATTGGGTTGTTTGTTTTTTTGTTGTTAAGTCTTATTAGTTCTTTATATATTTTAGATATTAGACCCTTATCTGATGCGTTATTTGCAAATATTTTCTCCCATTCAGTTGGCTGTCTCTTTGCCTTGTGGATGGTTTCTTTTGCTGTGGAGAAGCTTTTTAGTTTGATATAATCCCATTCATTTATTTTTGCTTTTATTTCCCTTGCCTTTGAGGTCAGGTTCATGAAGTCTTCCTTGAGTCCTAGGTCTATAAGTTTAGTACCAATGTTTTCTTCTATACAGTTCATTGCTGTGGGTCTGATATGAAGGTCTTTAATCCATTTTGAGTTAATTTTTATATATGGAGAGAGTTCACAGCTCAGGTTCATTCTTTTGCATATGTTTTTCCAGTTTTCCCAGCCTCGCTTACTAAAAAGGCTGTCTTTTCCCCATTGTATGTTTTTTGCTCCTTTATCGAAAATTATTTAAGCATAAATTTGTGGGTTTATTTCTGGGTTTTCAGTTCTGTTCCATTGGTCTATATTTCTGTTTTTCTGCCAGTACCAAGCTGTTTTGACTATTGATGCTTATATCAATTATAATATAAATTGAAGTCAGGGAATGTAATGCCACCAGCCTTATTCTTTTTATGTAGTATTGCTTTGGCCATTCGAGGTCTTTTATGGTTCCGCATAAATCTAATAATTCTTTTATCTATTTCACGAAAGTATGATTGTGGGATTTTGATGGGTATTGCATTAAATCTGTAGATTGCTTTGGGCAGAATGGCCATTTTAACCATGTTAAGTGTTCCTATCCATGAACAGGGGATATTTTTCCACCTCTTAAAGTCTGTTCCAATTCCTTTCAAAAATGTCTTATAGTTTTCTGTGTATAAGTCTGTCACATTCTTTGTTAAGTTAATTCCCAGTTATTTCATTCTTTTTGTTGTGATAGGAAAGGGAATTGACTCCCTCATTTTTTTTCCTGAGGATTTGTTGTTTGTATATAGGAATGCTATTGATTTTTGTACATTGACTTTGTATCCTGCGACTTTACTATATTCGTTTAGTGTTTCTAATAGTTTCCTGGTGGACTCTTTGGAATTTTTTATATAAAGGATCATGTCATCTGCAAATAGTGACAATTTGACCTCTTCTTTCCCAATTTGGATACCTTTTATTCCTTTCTCTTGCCTGACTGCTGTGGCTAGAACTTCCAGTACTATATTAAATAGCAGGCGGCATCCCTGCCTGGTTCCTGATTTTAGGGGAATAGGCATCAGCTTTTCCACAGTCAGTATGATGTTAGCCAAGGATTTGTCATATATGGCCTTTATTACATTGAGATACTTTCCTTCTATACGTATTTTATTTAGTGTTTTGATCATAAATCGATGTTGTATCTTGTCGAAAGCTTTTTCTGCATCAATTGAAATGACTATATCATCTTTATCTTTGATTTTGTTTATGTGGTGTATCACATTGATTGATTTTCATATGTTGAACCATCCTTGTGCTCCTGGGATGAATCCCACTTGATCTTGATGTATGATCTTTTTGATGCATTGTTGTATTCTAATATTTTGTTTAGGATCTTTGCACCTGTGTTCATCAGAGGTATTGGTTTATAGTTTTCTTTTTTTGTGTTGTCTTCGCCAGGCTTTGGTATTAGGATAATGCTGGTCTCATAGAATGAGTTGGTAAGTATTGCTTCCTCTTCAATTTTTTGTAAGAGTCTGAGAAGGATAGGTATTAATTCTTCTTTGAATGCTTGGTAGAACTCGTTGGTGAAACCATCTGGTCCAGGGCTGTTGCCTTTAGGGAGATTATGGATAGTCATTTCAATCTCTTCGCTATTGACTGGTCTATTTAGATTATCCAGCTCTTCTTGGTTCGGTCTAAGTAGGTTATAAGTTTCTAGAAATTTGTCAATTTATTCTAGGTTGTTAAATTTAGTGGCATAAAGTCCTTCATAATATTTTCTTATAATCCTTTGTGTTTCTTTGGTATCAGTGGTAATTTCTCCCCTTTCATTCCTAATTTTGGATATTTGTGTCCTTTCCTTTCACCCTTTGATTAGTCTAGCCAGGGATTTGTCAATTTTGTTGACTTTCTCAAAGAACCAGATCTTCATAATATTAATTTTTTCTATTGTCTTTCTGTTCTCTAATTGGTTTAGCTCTGTTTCAATTTTTATTATTTCTTTCCTTCTGCTGACTTTGGGTTTTGTCTGCTCTTCTTTTTCTAGTTCTTTAAGATGGGATGCTAAGATGTTTACTTGTGATTTTTCTTAAGATAGGCCTGTAGTGATATAAATTTCCCTCTTATTACTGCTTTCACTGTGTCCCAATAATTCTGATACATTGTATTTTCATTGTCATTAGTTTCTATATATTTTTTAATCTGTTTTGTTTTTTTATCCAGTCCTTTTTTAATAAGCTGTTGTTTAATCTCCATGTATATGTGTTTTTTTCTGTTTTCCTTTTACAGTTGATCTCCAATTTCAAAGCTTTGTGGTCTAAGAATACACTTGGCATGATTTCGATTTTCTTGCATTTGCTGAGGCTACTTTTGTGTCCCAGCATGTGGTCTATCCTTGAGAATGTTCCATGTGCACTAGAAAAGAAGGTATAGTCTCTTTTTGCTGGATGAAGTGTCCTGTAATTGACAATTATGTCCAATTGCTGTAATGTGTCATTTAGAGCTGGTATTTCCTTATTTATTTCCTGTTTGGATGATCTGTCTGTCAATGGTTGTTAGTGGGGTGTTTAAGTCTCCCACAATGATTGTGTATTTGTCAGTTTCTCCTTTCAAATCTGTCAGTAGTTTCTTTGCACATTTTGGTGCATCCTCGTTGGGAGCATATATATTAATTAGTGTCAAATCTTCTTGTTGTTGTATTGTGCCTCTTATCACTACATAATGTCCATCTTTGTCTTTTACTATCTCTTTTAACCTGAAGTTTATTTCATCAGATATAAGTATGGCAACTCCTGCTTTTCTCTGGTTACCATTTGCTTGAATTATTGTTTCCTATCCTTTCACTCTGAGTCTGTGCTTGTCCTTATGGCTGAGGTGTGTTTCTTGGGGACAGCATATGGATGGGTTCTGTTTTTTAATCCAGTCTGCTACTCTGTGTCTTTTTATTGGTGAGTTCAGTCCATTAACATTTAGAGTGATGATCGATACGTGAGGATTTCCTGTGGCCATTACTTATTTCTTTGTTGGTGTTTGTTTTATTTCTGTTTCTTTCTTGTTGCCCCAACTTTGTTCCATTTTTTTCCTGATGTTTTGTTTCAGGTCAAAGAGCCTCCTTCAGTATTTCTTGGAGTGCTGGCCTGGTACTGGCAAATTCCCTCAGCTTCTGTGTGTCTGAGAAGGTCTTTATTCCACCTTCATATCTGAAAGATAATTTTGCTGGATAATTTATCTTAGTGGGAAGTTTCTCTCTTTTAAAGTTTTGAATATTGGATTCCACTCCCTCCTGGCTTGCAGAGTTTCTGCTGAGAAATCTGATACCAGCCTGATGGGTTTTCCTCTAAAAGTTATAGTTCTTTTTTCCCTGGCTGCCTTGAGAATTGTCTCTTTGCCTTTAGTTTTGGACATCTTTAGTACCATGTGTCTTCGAGAAGATCTGTTAGGGTCCAGGTATCTAGAGGACCTGTTTTCTTCTTAAACTTGGGGTTCCAGATATTTCCATAGGTTTGGAAAGTTCTCATCTACTATTTGTTTGAGTATGCTCTCTGTAGAATGCTCTGCCCCTTCTTCTATTCCTATTATCCTGATGTTGTTTTGTCTCATGGAGTCAGATAGTTCTTGCAGAGTTCTTTCAATCCTTTTGGTTCTATATTCCCTCTCTTCCTCTTTCTGAGCTATTTCCATATTCTGATCTTCGATATCACTAATTCTTTCCTCCATCTGGTTGGCCCTGTTTCCTATGGCAGTTATTTCATTTCTCACTTCTTTTATTGTATTATTTGTCTCTCGAATTTCCATCTCGATCTTCCTTATGTTTTGAATTTCTTTGTTAAATTGTTCCTTTTGTTCACGGGTTCCTTTCTTATGTAGTTCATCTCCTTTTTTATTTTGTTCATCTCAGCCATGGTGTTCTGCCAGTATGTTTTCATTTCTCTCAGGGCCTTCAGAATGGCTACTTTAAATTCTCTGTCAGTTCAGAAACTTCTAGGTATAAGAATCTGTCTTCTGGATAAATTTCATTTTCTTTCTGAGGAGTTCTAGTTTTTAAGGAATTCATCGTGTCTGCTGGGTTCTTCCTCTTTGACATGAGGGTGTTATGTTCAGTAGTAGTGCCCAGGAGCCCAGATTGGTACTTTTGTGGTGTCGTGCTGTAGGGCAGACATGAGGTGGCACTGGGGGTCAAGTTTTGGGAGAGAGGGGTGTTGTTTATTTCTTATTTCTGGTCTTCTGCTACATTTGGAGGTGGTGCACATCTATTGTGGTCCCTCTGCTTCCTGTAGTTAGTTAGTTGGTTGTAGAGGCTGTAGGAAAGGGGAGAGGCCAACAAAAGGTGCTCCGGGGAAGCTCCACCTTCTGCCCTATGCTAGGGAAGCTGGGTGACATGGGCCAAGGCTGCTCCTGCTGGCTGGGGAGAATGCTATCAAATCCGCCTTTCTTCCCAGGCCTGCTTCCATGGCCAAACGTTGGGGCAGAGTCTGCGGGCTCGTGCTGCTTTTAGGACCCAGGGGCACAGGAGCAGGCACGTGCACAAGTCTGAAGATATGGGTCTGACCTGGTGGTAGGAAGGCAGCCGCTCCCCTTCGCAGCAGCCCTGTTTAGAAGCCATGCGCGCCTGCGTTGTGAGTCCTGAGGGAGCCAAGAGCCAAGGTGTCATCTCTACAGTTCAGAGTCCTCGCTCAGCCCTGCTACCACTCAAAAGTTCCAGAGGCTGGCTCCCAAGCTCTGTCCCCAACTCGCTGCTCCAAATTCCAGCTTCCCAGCCCAGCTCCCCCACAGTCTCCTACTGTTCTGCCACTTTGCTGGCTCTTCCTCTCGTCGCCTCTTGGCCTTCCCGCTCATATGCACTGTGCTGCTCCTGGATAGTCAGCCGCAATCAGGTCCTGTTGCAATCCGTCTCTGCTCCCTTCCCTCTATCCTGCTCACCCGCTTCTCTCCAACCTTCAGGTGTTCACTTGCGGTGCGTGGATTTCTCAGCTGCTGTTCTGTCGCTCAGGGTCCACTTTCTTGGCTCCTGGGTGGTTGTTCAATTGTGTTTCTGGGAGAGGCTTTAGGAACCTCCTCTCCAGTTGCCATCTTGCCCTCCCCAGTGTTTTCAAATGGGATGTCAAGGAGGCTGATGAAGTGCAGAGTAGAAAGCAGCACTGCTCTAGGTAAACTTCAGGGCAAGAAGTCAGTTCTAGAGTTTGAGACTTTTCCCCTATTACATCCAAGGTTAATAAGGAACTGGAATTGCAGAGATTGAATAACTAATTGATATTGATGAAGTGCACACTTAAGAAAAATCGAGATAGCTATCCCTGGTATTTATTTATTTAAAAAAACGAAATACCAGAATATACTGTAGAAAGTCAGTCAGGCAGTATAGAATATTTTAGAAGCATTGACCTAGATTAATATATGCTTCAGAAAATTAGGGGGTTCCCTGATGGTGTAGTGGCTAGGCTTTGGCACTCTCAATGCTGTGGCCTGGGTTCAATTCCCAGCCAGGAAAACACACACACACACACACACACACACACACACACAGAGAAAATATACACGCAAATCTTAGTGACATTTGACACATATACATATTAATGGGACAAGTGACATTGGGTTCTAACTCATGATCTGGTCAATATATGCTTATTAAATGCTTATTGTGTGCTAGATAGGGAAAAGAAGTATAAAACTCAAAACAAGCTAAGTCAATGTCTTTACCCAATCAAGTTGCATAGTCTAATAACAGAGTGAATATATTATGCTAATAATGATGGGGGTGGGGGTAGGGGGAGATTATAAGAAAAGAATTCTTGGAGCTGGGATATATGAGCAGAGTATTAGAGGACAAGTATAATTTAGTTAGGTGAAGAAAAGGCAGAAAAGTCAAAGAAAAAGGCAAGGGCAATTCACAGATGTTCGGGACCCTGGCAACTGAGAAATGGCAAAAAAGTATGTCTGAAGCAAATTGTAACCATGATAGAGAGTGGTAAGAGGAATAGTTGATGAAGTAGGTAAGGACCAATTCCTAAGGTTTATAAAGAGCCACGGAAAGATCTTAAATAGGGGAATGCATTGATCACATTAACGTTTTAACAAGTTCATTCTGGTGAGAAGTGTGAAGATGGATTAAAAATATTTATGGGATAAATAAATGATGAGGGTGGAGCAACTAGTTTGGAGGTTAATCTCTTAATCCAGATGAGGAATCAAATTAAATCTTTGAAAATAGTTATGGATAGAAGGCCATAGATTCTAGAGATAAAATATCTGTAGGATTTAGTTATATCATGAGAGATATAACTCCTAGATTTCCTGTCTGAATAATTGGGTAGTGTCATTTATTGCAATAGAGGATAATGGAACAAATCTGGGGGCCCAGTTATGTTCATGGTGCTTTTAACTTTGGAGAGAGATGTGAGCTATAGATAGGAGGTGATGCCATGATGGTAATACATGTGAAGTTCCTAGAATAATCCCTGACCAAACTAAGTACTATAATAAGTAGAAGTAATAATGATGATGGATGGTGATAATCATAATAACAATAATTGATTATGAGATTAACCCATAAGTATACAGAGCATCACTGTCCAATAGAACTTTTTGTGATGATGAAAAAATGTTCTATATCTATACTTGCTAATATGGTAATCACTGGCCACATGTGACTCTTGAGAACTTGGAATGTGGCTACTGCAACTAAGAAACTAAATTTTAAATTTTATTTAAATTTAATGAATTTAAATTGAAAGGCTACATATGGTTACTAGCTATTATATTGCATAGCGCAGATACATAGTGAGAAATGAAACAGAGAATCTGGGAGTAAATCAAGTTAATTACCAACATGTAAGAAACAGGAGAAAAAAAGTTAAATAGGCAGGAGGAAAAGTAATATAGGGTAATACAATTGAAATTCCCTTGAGAGGATGTTTAGGGTTAGTGGGAGTTGGTAGAGGAAGTTTTTTGGAGGAAGATGGGCTGGAGCTATGACGTAGGAGGGGGCACTTCAGGAAGACAGGATAGCATAAATAATAGCCAATCAGAAAGAAGAAACAATATGACAAGAAGGTTCACCTTGATTGGACTCATAGGTACATGATAAGGAGTAAGTGGCCAACTGTCATTGCCAGGGACTGAAGGGATTCCTGGAATATAGAACCTTCAGTTTTAAAACCAGGACAGTCCCAGGATGTGGTACTTTTCAATGTTAAAACCAGGAATGGTCCTGGGCAAATTGGGAGGAGTTGGTCATCAAATATAATGTTAGATAAGCAATGCCTGGTCAAAGTATGAAGGACTTTGATAGAGAGGCATTTACTCGTGATATAACAACTCAGAGGTAGGCTACTATAGCTTTTTTGACTGGAGAGCTGAAAGGAATTAAAATACCCTTGAAAAGATTTGTCTGACATAAGAGAAAATAAGGACTATAAAAAGGGAATCCAATTATTTAGCTACTGTCATAAACTAAGTCTTGAGGTTATTAGGGCTTACAATCCAAGTTAAAGAAGAAAAAGAAATTTGTTTATTTAATGCTTATTATGTCCCAGATACTTTGAGTTTACATAAATTATCAATTTTCCCTGAAACCCAGATGTCGAAACTTTATAAACTTTAGAAAGTTGATTTATTTTATTTAAGTACTCACTCCCCATTTCCCAAATATTTTTTGAGTGCCTGCTATACAAAGTCTGACAATTAAGTCCATGAACTTTCTGTGTGCTTACATTGGCAGCACTGTACAAAAAACTCAGTAAGGTTTCCTAACCTTGCTATATCTGTGTCTTATAGCTGTGTTCACGATGTGTGGTAATGTCTTGCTGAGTGGCATTCATTATTGTTGTTGCGTGATTTTGTATGCTGTCACAAGAATGCTGCAGCTTGAATTAGAGCAATGAACAAACATTAAATTTCCTGTTAAATTCGCTCTTGAGCCATTTTCCTGCTTGAGCACGCTCCTACCTCCTCGGAGTGTACTTTCCTTTTGCCACTTGGGGCCCTCAAGCCACTCTCCTTGCTCAGGCCCACTCCTACCTCTTAGGTGTGCACTTTCTTTTCAATAAACTATCTGGGTTTCATTTCTAAAAAAAAAAACAACAAAAAAACCCCAAAACAATTTCTTGTTAAACTTGGCAAGAATGGAAGTGAAATCAGGGACATGTTAGTCCAAGTTTATGGGGATAATGCCATGAAGAAAACGGCAGTATATAAATGGATTAAATACTTTCTGAGGGGAGAGAAATCATCACTGATGAAGAGAAGTCAGAGCAGCCAGTAATGAGCAGAACTGAGGAAAACATTGCAAAAATTTGTTGAACTGAGCGTCAAAATTGTCACCCGACTGTGAGAAGCATAGAAGATCAAGTAAACATTGATAGACAGTTATGTAAGTCATAATTGAAAATCTTGGCATGAAAAGCTGTGTGCAAAAAATGGTCCTGAAGGAGCTCACCAATGAACAAAAGCAAAGGGGAGTCGAAGTTTGCCAAGACCTTTTGGAGAGGCAGGATGTTGTTTTGGGTCATGTTACCACTGGTGATGAAACATAGTTGTGCAAATATGACCCTGAAATAAAGTGTCAAAGTATATAATGGAAGTCAACCAATTCTCCACAACCAAAAAGGTTTTGTCAGTCCAAATCAAGAGTCAAAATTATGATGCGAACCTTTTTTTGATAGCAGAGGGATTGTTCAGTACAATGTGTACCAACTGGACAAATAGTCAACCAAGTTTACTATTTGGAAGTACTGAAAAGGCTACATAAAAAAGTTAGACCAAAACAGCCTAAACTTTTTGCCAACAACTTGTGGTTCTTTCATCACAAGGCATCAGCTTACTCTGCACTGTCTGCTTACCTGATCTGGCCTACAATGACATTTTTCTTTACCTGAAGATGAAGAAAATATTGAAAGGTTTCATGACATTCAGGACATCAAGGGACATACAATTACAGCTCTGATGGCCATTCCAAAATGGCTTTGAAGAGTAGACTAGGCGCTGGTCAGTGCATAGCTTTCCAAGGGCAGTACTTTGAAAATGACCATAGTGATATTCAGCAATGAGGTATGTAGTACTTTTTCTAGGATGGGTTCACAAACTTAATTGTCAGACCATGTATGACATACAAAGTTCATTTACTTATCTTACTAAAGCCAGGATTTAAAAGTAGATCTGATTATGAAGTTCATTGTATGCATCAGAAGTAAGATTTAAAAAGAGATGAGTCAAAGGAAGAAATAAATCTGACAGAATTTAACGACACATTGTCAAAGATGAAAAACAGAGTGAAAAATAAGTGGAAGATTTCTATGCTGGGCAACTTTAAGAACATGACCTAAGAAACTTAAGAACACTACAGAGAGAAGGGATTTAGATAGCATAGTTAGATATAATGAATTTGACATCATAAAAAGACATTCAAACAGCAGTTAGAGATACACAAGGGCTGTCCAGGAAAAGTCCAGCCATAAATACCTCTATTTTTCATATTACATGGCTGGGTACTTTTCAGGCAGCCCTCATAAAATGTAAGTAAGGTATGTCATATCAGTACATATTATAATGTGCTAACATTTATTTGGGCTCTAATTATATTTCTAATTAATCTATTTTATTTGTAAAATGGTAACATCATATGATAAATGATAAGCTAATCTGTATTTGTATGAAGTTGAATTTCCATGTATTTATAGACTTTCTTCATTTCTACTTACATAAAGGAGAAGAGATATTTATACATATCTCTTCACCCTCTCAAAAGCATGTAACTTACATTCTTATCTTAAACTTTAAAATTCTCATTCCTTATTTTCATTGACCTCTTTTGTATTTCATATGATCACAATATATGAGGATAAGCAGAAATTCACTAGTGTCAACTACAGTAGTGTGTTTTATTAGGGAAATTTAAGAATGTATGCCCAAATAGACAGAAGAACTCATCTTTTTAAAAAATATTATCAACCAATTCCTTTCTAAAAATGTTTTGATTAGATACAGAAAGTAACATGCTTTCCAATTATTTTTATGTTCAGTTATTTATTTGGATGTCAGAGAGAGGTATGCACTTAATTTACTCATTTTGACCCAATTTATACAGTCAAATTCATTTTTAAAAATTCGAAAGTGAGGTAGCAGTCAAGAAACTGGGTAGCATTAGTTGCAGTGGTTTAAATTTAAACCTAGTTCTAAATTTTTACATTATCTCCAAATTCCCAACTATTATACACAAACAGCATGAAAATAGTATACATAAAATGAAAGAGTGGAACATCACAGAAAATAATATTGAAATAAATAGTAAATCAATTATTAAAGATTTTCTAAGTGAGATTTTATATAATAGAAAATCTTAGGTGATTATCTGACAGTGTAGAATATTCATTTTATGAATCTTTATTTCAGTTTCTCCTAGTTTAAACAGTTTGTGGTCCTGTTGGTATCTTAAAAATGGCTCTATATTTTCTTTATAAACAGGAAATGCTACAGTGTTTAAAAGTCCAGTTTTCTTCCTTCCCTTTCTTCCTTGAACATGTAGATCCACTATCTGCAATTAAACTGAAACTTCCATTTGCAGAAACTCCAAACTGTCAGGCAATTGGGGTTTGTTTATACCAGAATTGAGGTTTTAATAGTGTGTTAAGAGTTCAAAGGGCAACTGTTTTATATGTTACAACTCAAAAATTCTACCTTTTCTTTAGGTAGTTAAAAGTTCTTAAGTACTAAATAAAAATATAATTAAATTTCAGTTTTTGTTCACTCAACAGGAAAAATGAATTTAGCTTCAAAATTTCAAATTATTTAAATCAACCCTGCTACAGGGAATTCTAAGACATTCAAAAATCAGTTTGAAAAGGTCCAATGTTCATTAATTTTGGGGGGATCTAGACACTGTTAAAAGTCATTAAAGATTTATACCTAATTATATTCCAGCTTTTCACATAAGTAAGAAAAGAGCATTATTCTACAAGAAATAACTAATAAACTAGTTCTGGGTTTTAAGGAATTTCTAAAGCAATTTTTTCAAAGGATTTTAAAAAATGAACACTGCTAGATCACAGTTGAAGATTAGTTAAAAATTTGAAAGGCAAGTTCTTCCCTTTCTTCACTTGGTTTGAAGGGATGAACAATAGTGTACAACTTGAGACACTGATCTCATTATATTCATGACATTTTATATTCTAAATGTGAAGCAAATTCCAGAGCTCAAGTAATAATGAGATTATAATTAGATTTAACTAAGGCGTTAGTAGGTACTCAATAAATATATATTGAATGACTAAATATGAGAAAAATAATAATAATAAATTACACAAACGAATGTCTTTCTAATATTTCCTTGAATTAAAGCTTTCTATTTTATAAATATTACAATACATCTACATCCTCTCCTAAAATAACACCCACAACTATATAATCAACCTAAGCCAGGTAAATATATACTGTGAAAATGTAAGATTATTGCATGCTGGTAGTAGAGAGCTGATGACTTTCAATAACTCCTGAACAGCAGAAACCATGGTATTTAAGAAAAAACACTTTCTGCCACTCAGTAGCTTTATGACTTTGGGCAAGATATCTAACCTCTTTGAGCCTCAGGTTTCTTATCTGTAAAAAGAGGATGATAATATCTTTTCCAAACAGAGCTGTAGTGAAGATTAATTAAGATAAAGAAAAAATGAGATGTCCTTTAAAGAGATTGTCACATAGTAAAAGATCTGTATTTTTTACCAAGGGGTTATCAACTACAAGGAGTAATATTTGCTGAGCAGTATTAGCCAAGTAAGGTTAGAAATTATCTTGTTCTTGTACAAGTCATAGGTTTATTTTTAAACAAAGCTTATTGTAATTTTTGTTTGTTTGTTTGTTTTTGTCCTATGAATGCCACAGAAGATAGTGACAGAAAATTGGTAAGGCCAATGTGCTACTTAGGGGTTGGAGAATTTATTTCTACAGTAGTGGAAGTAAGTGAAGATGAGTAAATGTGAGGGAAAGAAGAGAATGAGCCATGGAAGATTTAGCTACCTCCATAGTGATGCTATAAAATAAATAATGCACTTTACACATCATGAGGCTTTCATATGAAAAACTGAAACATGAGAGCATTCCCTGAAATTCTAATTAAAAAGTTTATGGTCTAAAATTTTGGGCAATAATTATTTGCCAATTTAAGATGAAACAGAAAACAATTATAAAAGGTTACTGTCATCCAGATGATGAACATGAATATTAGATTCCCTAGGAGTTCATCATGGTATTAGTCTTTATAGCATCATAAATTAAACAGAATACCACCTACAGAGTCCACAGTGCATTGAGTAGAATACAGAAATCCTACCACAAGTGACAAAAAAAGAAACACACTTCATGACAAGTAAATAAAGCTCATGTCATCACAATGAAAGAAACAAACCCAGATAAAGCCAGAGTTCAATTAAGAGCTAAGTGCTGTGGAGCAAATGCCACAGCACACACAATCCCATTCCCCAGAAGCCAGTTCCACATTCCAACCTGAGAGCCCTCCTGTACACATGCTGTCACAGAGAAAGTAATACCCTGATGGATGCTGTAGGCTGTGATTGGAGATGATGCCAATGGTAGACTTCTTATACACTCTCATGGGAAATGGAGAATTGCCTGGATGAAGTGGCAGAAAGAAATGGGTTATATATTTTTACACTGGGAATCATAATCCTGGGAAATTAAGAAAAGGCCTATGAAAAATATGGTGATGAGATGATATCAAACTTCTCTTTCAAAAGTCTTTACTGATTCATTTGTCTTTCATTACTTTGCTTCTCCTTACAAATACACATATATATATTTCAAGTAGAAATTAATTCTCCACAAAATCAGTTTTAAGAGAAAAAAATCGGTAACACCTGCAACTTGCAAAAGAAAAATTAAAGAAGATGGTTGTAATTCTATTGACTCAATAAATTCAACTTTGTGAAGCTATAGGTTTAGTCATGCTATTCTTTCAAAGCTTTTTCTTAAATTTTAAAGTCAAAAGATGATGTTCTGCCAGTGGTCTGCATATACTACCTGGTATTATAGATAGTGTCATTTTCTCTTTTTTTTGTATAACATTATGAGATACTATTTCTGGGGTCAGAATTAAGCTGACACTACTGGCCTGTACATGGTAGCTATAGTGGCCTGCACAAAATCAAAATGTGTAGAAATATGTTATGTCTTTAAAGTAACAAATTAAGATTTTAAAATTCAGAGGCTATTAAAGTCCTTTTATTTACTAATCATATTTTGATGTACACACACATACTCTTTCCTCTTAGTTACTAAACAGTGCCCCTGCTTTGGAAAGCAGACTTGAAGAATATTCAAGTCTGTTAATAATATTTCTATGAATTTGGCTTATAAAAACAGAAAATCCATTTATGCTCTGGTTTAACATAGTAGAATAAGAAATGAAACCACTAAAAAGGCAAAGAACATAGATACCAAATTTCATGTAAATATTTTGTTAAAAGAACATGAATTTTATGATTATAAAAACCTTATAAAAATACAAGTATTAAAGAAGCTACTTTCCTGAGTAACCCAATTAGTTTTTTTAAAAGAGAGTGAATTTTCTGTTTTACATAAAAACAGGGGATGCATACTAGCTCTTCATCTAATAACCAATTTTGAATGCTTTCCTGTATCTATGGTTAATAGGACAGAATTGTCACTAATGTAATGTAAATCTTTAGCTACCAGAGACAGACCTATATAGGTCTGGAAAATGGAATCTTTGTCTTTAACCAATGAGTTTAATAACAAAACGCAGGAATCATTATGGAATTAAGGTGGTGGTAACAATCAAGTTGGCTATTTAGACTTTAACCATTTCAATGTGATGCAGTGACTGCCAGAAAACAGTTACTCAGAAACAGTGTAGTATAAAAATATAAAAATTTCCCCCAAAACAGCTAACTTTTCCCCATTGGTACCCTCATCCCTTTCAGCCAAATGCAAAGTGCAAGGCAAAATAAATTAAGGCAAAAGGAAAATAAAATAAGAAAAATGGTGAGGGCGAGCATGTTATTGACCATGTAATAAAACACGTGCAAAGTATACCTCAGATACACTATAGGTAGATGAGCACGAGGGAAGCCGAGCCTGGTATTGCAGTGGGGAAAAGAAAACACTGTTAAAGAGGAAATGATAGTATAGTAAGGGTCTCAGAAGTTTAGATGGCTCTATCACCAACACATTTGCCAGATAATAAAGGAGTCTTATAAGCAGACACTTGAGTTTGAAATCTCAAGGTTCAAGCCATTTGAGAACTTTGTGATAAAAAATAATACCCGGCTAAAAAAAACCAATCCATGACGGAGATGACTTCCACTGATCGGAATCTGGTATGATCTTGCTGAAAAGATGCTCATTTCAGGTTAAAGGAAAGCAGAACGCTGGTCACTTTTTCCTATGGTACCACACTGATCTTTATTGGCTCAACACTAGCAGGCTACATGTGACATTATTTATAGGATGACTCTACTGTACATCTTCCTATTATTCTTTAAAGAGGGCACTAAAGCCAGGTCAGTATTATTAAATTTCCATATACATAGATGAGGGCTGTGGGAAAAAAATCCAGCCATGAATGCCTCTATTTTTTATATAACATGGCTGGATACTTTCCTGCAACCCTCGTATGACAATAGCAACACCAAAAAACTTAAACACAAGACTCTTCTTGAGAATTATCTTTTATCAGAATGTTCCATCGATTTTTTATACAGCTATTTTATATTTAAAAACATGTTTAAATCTTGATGACTTTGAACGGATAGTTTTCTGGCCTGCTTTTTCTTTCTCGGTTGTCATATTACCATGTTCAATTCCGTGGTCTCTTCTTTGATTAGGCTTTCACAAGGCCATGTGAGCTAAATTTTAAGGGTGCATTCTCTAGTTACAAAATTCTTCATGAAGTTCCAAAATACAAAGTCAGGGTAGGGAAATGAAGGTATAGGACAAAATGGCACAGTGAAGGAATCAGAAATGCCCTTAATCATTGATTTGTTCTTTAATTGTACTTCTAGAACACAGCACAGCCGAATGTAGCAGGAACTCAGTGTTTACTGAATGAATATCCAAACTTTTTTTCCTATTCCTTAAAAAACTGAACTGTGTGAAATTCAGAAGGTTTTACACTTACCATCACAAAGATTTGTGAGAAATTTTATGACTGCCATTTAATGGGTTACTTTGAGGTAGTTTCCAAACTACAGTAATTTCTATACATAGTATTAAGACATTATACCATTTTTCAAGCATATACACACCTGATTTTCCTTAGCAACATGCCAGTTTTAAGAAAACCTTGTGCTGCAATGTGTGTTCTATTTCTATAACTATCCCCACAAAACTGAAAAACTTTATTTTTCAAAATAGTTTGAGTCTTGTATTTTTTTCCCCTTCTCTGTTCTACATTTTCTATTACTGGGGAAATGTACTTTCAAAGAGATCTTTTATTAGTACCTTATTTTTGTACTAATGTCAGTTCTGAGAAGGGCAATTAATTCTGCAGTAAGCATCACACACCTCACAGGTATGTTACTTCCACTCTAAATGATGTCTTTATGCTATTGTGGGTGATTTTTATAAGTATTAGATGAGAATTCTGTGTCTGAAGCACAAGATAGATTTTTGTTATTTTTTAGTAGAACTGAAACCTTAGAATTACATTAACTATACATGTTAAGCAAATGTTAACAAAGTGAAAGTTAGTAAAATCAGCCTGTTTTCCAAAGAGATAATTCTAAAATTGATTTACTGCCATCTTTATCATTATTTTAGTCTGATCATAAGACATCACAGTGAGAGTGTTACATAACTATAAATTAAATGCATATTATTAATATGAGTAAATGTTAAAATGTTAAAAAGACTTAAAAAGCTCAAATAATGTTCTATATACAAAACCAAAAAGACACAGATATTTGCCTAAGGAAGGTAGAATTTACAAACTGATGTTTACTCATTTAAAAGCTACTGAATGTTTATTATCTAAGGACTAATGATCCAGCTGCTCTACCTCACCTCACTCAAAGGTGGCCGATTCAAAGCAGATAGATCCTTTCTAGATTTTTAAGTGCTGTATATTAAGATAATATATATTACTTGTTTCTGTTAGGGTGTATTTCCCATTTATACAAAATATCCTATAAAAGGTGTGATTTTATGTGAGGTCAAATAGAAAATTCAGTAGAAATCAAAAGCTGATCATGGTCTTTAGGGAAAATATCCTTATTGAGAGGTAATGAAGTAATAAACAGAAAAATGCAAATGGATACAGCAAAAATACTTTAAAAACACTTTTAATAAGTTTAAAAGAACAAAAATAGAATTTATTGTTATACATTAAGTGATTCCCCAAAGAAAGGAAAGTTAAAATCTATACTTTATCCATATGGTAGTTTTACATGTGAAAGGTTTAATGGTAATTTCATAGTGAATTTACGTGTGTGTGTGTGTGTGTGTGTGTGTGTGTGTGTGTGTGTTTGGAGGGCCTGTAAAGAAAGAATAACTAGGAAAAAAACCAATGTAAATAGGAAGAATAAAAATGTAATGTTAGAAGATTTCAGAGGATCAACTCTTAAACACATGCTTCCATGCAGAATAATCTGAAATTAACCTGAGAAAAATAAGCAGCTCTCCTTTTCTCAAACTCTTAACATGAGGATAATCTCACTCAGCCTTTACTATAACCATTTCTTTGTCAATGTTATCTAAACATACTAACCAGTTATAGTAGTTCTTGGCAAACATTTTCTGTAAATGGTCAAGACAGTAAATATTTTAGGTTTTGAATGCCCTATGGTCTTTGCTGCAATTGTTCAGCTCCACTGAGCAACCTTTTTTTATATGCAAATACATGAGTATGGCTGTATTTCAATAAAACTTTATTTCTGAACACTAAAATTTGAATTTCATATAATTTGCACAAGTCATGAAATGATGTTCTTTTGATTTTCTTCCCCCATACTTGTAAAATGCAAAAATCATTCCTAGCTGTGGGCCCACAAAAGAGAAACAAGATTTGGCCCAAGGGCTATAGTTTGCCGATCCCTGAGTTACAGTATTAATTTGATGAACACAAAAGTGCAAAAACAGAAACAAACAAAAAACCCCACCAAAGACAATTTATCAAAAATATGAAGTGATTCACAACTAAGGCTGAAATGAAAATACTGATTTTAAAAGATGTATAAAATCAGAGTCACTTACTTCATCATTTATATTAGCCTTCTTTTATACCAGTCTTATTTTGGCATTAAGGAAATTGTTAAACATTTAAAAACCATTATTGAAAAGATTTATTGCTTTCTGACTTGCTTTAGATATATTTTTTTAAACTTATTAAAAATATATGTAGTCTTATTTTAAGTGATAATTCCTCCCTTAACTTTTCCCACTGTAAATCATACCATCTTTTTATTTGTGTTAGCATAACAAATACTTGTAATGATCATATTCTTTGTATTTCATCACCTTTCCTCTTAGTTCACTTAGGTGCCAATAATGTCTTCATAAGTCATCTTCTCTTTTACTGTTTGTGAAATCTTTAAAACTTAACATATTTGGTTACTTATCTGTATATATTTGCAGTTCAATAGAAATTTACTACTATACTACATAAACTCAGTGAAAATACAAAATTTGTGGCTGGGAAGTATTTTTACTCCTTTCTTTCATTTCTGTTTATCATTACATGAGCATTTATCTAACTTTTTTTCCTGAATATTTTAACATTCAAGCTTTCCAGGACCCCATTTCTCTTTAACTAATTAACCGCAATTTTATAAATTTACCTTGATTTTTATTATCTAAACAAAGTATTAGTTTGCATGATATTATCCAATGTTTTCCAGTTTTCAACACTGTCTACACCATTCTGCAATATGAGGGCTGTCTGGAAAAAATCCAGCCATCATCAATATAACAAAGAATGGTTACATGGCTGGATACTTTCCAGACAGTCCTCATATTCTTACTAGATTTATGAATTTGATTAAATGAAAAATCAACATTTTCCTTTATGTGGTTTTATTCTTGTCATTATTCTCAACACGTCAGTCTAAGGCTTTGTAGTAATTTCTGCAGTTATTAAATTAGGAAAACTCTGCTTAGGTACAAAAATGATAATTGTATTATTATTAAAATTACTAAAAACCTATTGGTGGTTTAGAATACTTCAGCTTTGTACACTGTACAGAAAAAGATAATACATTAATAATTTAGAATTCAATAATCTAATACATTCTATTTTTTGCTATAGAAGAGTAAATGTAGGATAAAGAATATTCCAAAAATCACATTTTAACAGAATAGTCTACTTTATATAGTTGATTATCCATAATAAATAATGATGTAGGGCTCTTTTCTCTCTAAAATATATATATATATTTTTATATAAACATAAATGGTTTAATTAAATCCTTATCCCAAACTTCTGAATCATGTCTCATCTGCTACAACTATTAAATAAAATATTTAAGTGGCAATATGGTTCTGAATTTTTCATCTTATTAAAGTATTCAGCAATGTTTCAATGGGTTAAAAGGCACCCATGTATTTGCTCTTGTGTGTGAACACCTATAATAAATTTTCACAAAACTGAATGGTTACTATGTGCCAATTTATCTCATTTTAGAAGCAAAATCTGTGTATATAGCAGGGGTACTATATATACAGTATATAGTAGGGTACTGAGAATAACTTCATTCTGCTTCTAGGCAACATTTTTTTAAATATACAAGACACATTCTAAGGCATTCTGGGGTAAAGGAATTGAAGGGGAAGAAGAGAAACTGAACATTCAGCTAAGCATGTGATTTGCATCGTAGCTGAACTCTCTAGAGGAGATACTATTTGCCTTTGGATAGATTTTCCCCCCCTATATTTTTTTAGTTAATGGGAACCTTAGAATGATATATTTCATAGTCAGTCTTTTTAGAATAATGGTAATTAGACAATGTGTGACCCTGTGAAATGAAACAAAAAATGAAGAAGATACCGAGATCAATCATTATGTTCTGTACCATGCCGTACAGGTATGGGAGTAGCATGAGATAAACTAAGTTGCAAAGCATAGAATTTTTAATTTAATTGAATCTAACACTAAGTCCTTACCATAATGACCTGAACAAGTCTCAATTTCTAGTCTTGGTTTGATTACAAGAAAAATAGTATCTTACAAAAATTCTTATGATTGGGGTGGGGGGAGGTTCCCTGGTGGTCTAGTGGATAGATTTCAGCGCTCTTACCGCCACAGTCTGGGTTCGCTTCCAGGCCAGGGAACCAATCAAAAAAAAAAAAATTCTCATGATTGGTTAGGGAAGAGTATGACACTAACTACTTATATTAATTAATATTATTAGAATATTTTTATATATTCTAGAATAATATCCAGTTTAGACTGATTTAATCATAAAATTCATGCTAATCTTTTTATTTTTTTAAACAGAGGAATAAATTCAGAGGGTGATTATGGATTATCTGTATTTATTTATTTATGTTTGGTGGTTCCCTGGCTGGGAATCAAACCCAGGCCGCAGCGTTGAGAGCACCGAAGCCTAGCCACTACACCACCAGGGAACTTGGATTATCTTTTAAATTCTAAAAGAATATGCAGAGAAAAGTAGGACTGGCTTAAATGAAAGTCGAAAAAATGAGACAACTGTTATATTTTCCTTCTCTATTTAGCTATTAAAATTTAATGATTGATATTAATTAAAACAACCTTGTACTTTAGTAATCAGAAATTTAATATAGAGATACATATAACTATGTATAGCATATAATTAAAAACGAGCTGAGAAACCTGAGAATTATCTTATCATTATTATTTTTCATTCTACCCTTTATACAAAACTATTTTAGCAATATGAATTAAATGTATGGCAATAATCTTGGAAGGAGTAAATTAGGGCTAGGATTCATAGGAACTTTAAAAAAAGCCCTAGGAATGAAAGGTCAGGGCTAAATAGAGCCAGAACTTATTTACTACAATAATTTAATTTTTCTTCTGCCATATTTATACCATAGACCATTTGAGATTTACTTCCATTTTCTTGAAAAGATACATTCACTAGAAAGATCAAACATTCTGAGTCTGAAATATCAATCACAAAAATACCATTTTTGCCTATAAGATTAAATGACGTATGTTCAGTATTGAGTGGCAATTGGTATGGTTCTCCTTCAAAGTATTATACTGGGTATATTAGCCTTTATCTCAAGTAATTGCAAGATGTCACATGACGGTGTACCTAGGGAAGATGCTCATTTTATTTTTAAACAAAAAAATAATACCTTATAATTAATTCAAAAGAATCTGAGTTGAGAGAAGTCTATTAATTGAGAAAAAAAATGCCTACTTGCCAGAATACCTATGATGATACTAACAATGATCATTTTCCTTGACAACTGAAATTAAATTATGAAGGCTCGATCACTGGGATCCAGCCCTTAATTTATAATCCTGCTGATGCACCCAACAAGTGGCAGAAGATATGGTCAATGGATAAGCTCCAAATGAAGTTTCATGATAAGATCCTCAGAAAATAATACAATTGTAAAAGAAACACAGATTTGGAAAAGAAAGTTTTTATTTTGTACTGGAGCCAGAATGTTATTAAATCAACTGCAATGTTAGTGTGGTTTAAGGGTCCTCTACTCTGCCAATTTAATCTTTATTTCATAAATGTGAGCATGAAGCTGCAGCTAGAAAAGAAAGAAAAGAGATAAGGAGAAAAGAGACAGAAAGTAAAAAATATGGAGATGAGAGGACAAACCAATCAGATTTGGAATTACCAGTCAGCAGAAGTTTAGGGAAAAAAAATCACCGAGTGAAATCGTACATTTACTCTGAGAGAGTATCCTTTCACATTGCCTTCTAGGTGATCTCTGAGCTCCTCCAGCTTTCGATGGAGCTACATATAAACATCAGAAAATGAATTGAAAAAGTAACTTGTTCTCTTTTCAGTTTTCCTTTTTAAAATAAGATCATAGCATTATACATTTCTCACTGCCTTTGGCAAACATTTCAACACATCAAATATCTTTGTTTAACATAAAATACATACTCAATAAACCCATGTTAGGAAGCTAATATTTTACTTAATTGCATCTTGTCTCCCAAAAGTGTCAGAGAAAATACTATAACTATCCTTATAATCACCTAGAAACTCCTTTTAAAATTTTCTATTTGATAGAAATATGGAGTAAATTACAAAATTTGCCTTCCTTTCCTAAAACACTTTTTGATTTAAGGCTGCATCCATATTAAGCTGACTGAACCCTAAAATGTATCTTTTGTTCTTATACATAATATGTGCATATACATAATCATATTGTATATACACTTAAAAGCAATAAATGTACAATTAAAACTTGATGTTCTATACACCCAAAAGCTGAACTTAAGAGATAGTAAACACACGCGCACTCACACACACAATCCAGTTTATAGCAGATAGTGCTGCAGTGATGGATGCCACCTGATTTTTATTTCACTATCAGTAATTTCCAAAAAGTTATATCACTCTGCACCTTTTTGCTTGAATCTGAATCATAATCCAAAGTCTAAGCAATAATGGATTTATCTTTCCTTAAATGACAAAGGTAAAATATGACACCTCACAGGTAGACAGTGAGGAATGCTACTGATACATCATCAGGATACATAAACTCATATTTTTCTGAGTAATTTTAACTTGCCTTGTTTTTGAAATAGGCATATAGTCAACACTTTCTAACCCCTCTGATTATCCTTAGTGAAATAATATTTTTAAAAAAAGTTACTTAGTATATAACAGTGTTAGAGAACAGAGAGGATGACTTGTCTGGAATAAAGAACACAAACAGACACAACTTCACCCATGTGCACTCATGCACACACACACACAAAACAACCAAAAAAGTAAAATTAAGAAGGTAGAAGAGGCAAGGAGAGGAAAGAGTGCAGAAATTAGTACTTCATAAATTGTTAAATAGGAATAAATTGGAAGTGTATAAAATTTTGAAATGGTTTAATATTAGGCTTCAAGGTAGTCACTGAATTTTGGGACACCCCAATGCAGTGAATTATCTGTCATTCTGATTTATTTAACAGTTACTACTGTTGTAAGAATAATGGGATCAATATATGACAAGTAGTTAATTTGGAGGGAGATTCCTCTGTATATTTAAAAAATTCAAAATTTCTAACTTGCATTTATGGTGGCAGCATTAAAAGTTATCAATAGCTTTGTCTGTGTTTCTTAAGGGTGATAACTTGTTTACCTTTTCAAAATGTTAGAGTATTGCGTGCCCAAGGTATATTGACTCAAGACAATTTAATGACTAGTAAATGGGACCATCAGATCAGAAATCTTTAAGTTGTATGTTAGCAGATCATATATTCAAATGGGCAAACACTTAAGATATATATATCAGTTTCTATTTTTAACTTTAAAATAATGAAACAAAGGGAATTAAAAGTGCTTAAATACTGTTTGCTATATGTGAGTCCATTATACTAGCATCATATAAAATATCTTTTTTCTAATTATTGATATTTTATATATAAAATACACAACTCATAATAATTGTTTTTCTGGAATAAACTATAAATAGTAATGACACTAAAATAACATCTAATTACTTTTTATAAAATGTGTAAAAAGGGGAGTTAATATTCTGAATAAACATCAGTTCTCTGTGTAACAGAACGTAACACAGTGACATCAGTCAGAGGAACGGTTTACTCTAGAACCCCAAATTATAGGCACCTATAAGGCAGTTGCCCTTTTTCTTGTTTGTGGTGCCACTCAAAGCTAGTTACTTGGCAGCTTGCCTTCAGCTGGTTGCTCTATGTGTAGCTGAAATAAACAAAAAATTATGACCCAACAGCCAATAAAAAATATTAAAATAAAAAAATGGGATGGTGAAAAATGGAAAAAGCCCCCTTCCTCCCACCACCCTCCAAAAAGGAAGAAGTGTAGGCTATAGACAAAATCTTGCCAAAAAATGTTAGAAACATATTTACTTTGAGGGATCCAACTCTACTAGCAACTCCTTTGCTTTCATCCGGCCGTCTAATTTGCTACAATGAGGGAAGATGGGTAAAAAAGACAGAATAAAGAAAAAGTGAACTTAAAAATTTTCTACGCATTAATAAATAATACATGCAAAAACATCAATTGACTCTTGAGGTACCTCTTAGAAGGTCAAGTAGTTAACTAACCCAGAGGTCATTACGACATGCTCTGCAAATAGGCTGGTCACTAGAATTCAATCTTTGTTATGGCACTACTGTTGAGATGAAGAAATGGGCACTTACTTTCAGTTATCTTGGGGATTTCTGATGAAGCAGTATCTGGAGTAGTGTTACATTTGCATTTGGCTTATAAAAAACAAAGAATTACAAATATACCTATGCATAGAACTTTGTTTCTTTCAGTGTTTTAGTGTCTATTCCATTGTAATATAAGAAAACATCAATGGTATGACTAGAAATATCAATGTTCCCCAAATGGAAAGATCAGTCCTGACAAGCATCATTCTTGATAGGTGACAGAGTGAAGTGCCTCTGCTTGCTGACCCAAGCACTGAGGTTGTTCAGCTGTCACTGAGATTCCCAATTAAACAATTGTGCTGCCCAACCAGAAAATTTTAATGCCAGACCAATGTTAGATATAGTTCCTCCCTTAAAACTTTCTGTATTTCAGCTGAATTTTCCACTTAGGTAAGACAGGGGAAAATAAAATTTAAACTATTTTAAAAACTTGTTTCATACCACTATATAAATAAGAAAAGAAAGGTTCTTAAAACAAGGTACTTTATTAGATGAGGTGTAAACTAGAAATTCCTTTGTTTTTTAATAGAGCTGTAACTAGAACTAATATTTTGTTTAAAGAGAAAGAGAAACAAATAAGGGGAGAGGGGAAGGAAACTTCAGACCAAGTGGAGTAGTGTTACATTTGCATCTACATGGGTAGAATGATAGTCTCCATTCAGACCAGCAGAGAGGTCAAGTTAGCTGTGATGCTCCTGCTTGTTGGAGACAGTAGAGAAGTATCAATATGATGCCAAATTCTGAGTGTTAAAGGTCTCAGGAAAAATAAAAAATCTGACCATGCTACAAAATTATATTTTCTGGAGGCACGCTGTAGATTGTCCGTCTTTTTGCTTTTAGGACATCTCTGACAGTATATGGAGATTGCTTAGAAATAATACTGAGAAAACAGAATTTTCATTAAAAAGAAAAAACAACTTTGCACATTAAGATGTCAACTTCTGGTTTTATTTGATGTAAGTATTTTTTAAATTAAATTTATTGGGGTGATACTGGTTAGTAAAATCATATGAGTTTCAAGTGTACAATTCTATAATATGTCATCTATATATTCCATTGTCTGTTCACCACCCAGAGTCAGTTCTCCGTCTGCCACCATATTTAAGCCCCCTACCCTCTTCTATCACTCACCTTCCCTCCTTAACCTCTGGTAACCACTTGTCTGTGTCTGTGAGTTTCTGTTTGTTTGTTTTGTTTGTTTGTTGCTTTCAGTTTTATATCCCGCTTATGAATAAAATCATATAGTATTTTTTCTGTCTGACTTCTTTTGTTTAGCATGATAATCTCAAGATCTATCCACATTGTTGCATATGGCAGTATTTCATCTTTTCTTACAGCTGAGTAATATTCCATTTATATATGTACCACATCTTCTTTACCTGATATAGTTTTTACTAATTTTTCAGCATTAACTAAATGTTATGTCCAAAATATAATCACCAATTTTCATTCTTCTTAGTTGAACAGAATTCTCAAGTTTAGAAACAATGGATACATTAGAATGATCACTACCCTCTTAAAGAGAAGGGCCTCTGGATAGACAGTGAGTTCCTACTATCCAGTTATTCTCTTGTGCTATTGTCTTTGACCTCACAGAACATCTTTTTTTTTTAAATTCATTTTTATTGTTAGACTTATTGGGGTGACATAAGGATTACATAGGTTTCAGGCATACAGAACATCTTTATATCAAAATGTTTCCCTTTTCATATGGAGATTCACAATATCTTGATTACAAAGACAAACTACATAATTTCCTTAGTTTCCTAAGTCTAATGCCTCATGCTGCTCTCTGAAAACTTTCAGAAACTGTGAAGACTTTCAGAACTCTTACCTAGTAACAAGTGAATACTTTTCTATATTTTTAATTTCTAGAAGGCTTAAAATTGAAGTCCAGAGACAAAAGCTATCTTCTTCAAGATTACATAGAGTGTTAATGACAAATCTAGGAACAACACCCATAGTTACAGTTTTCTAGTTTAAAGTTGTATTCCTTTAATAGGCCTGGAAATAAATGAGTTGGACAAAAATAGATATTTTTAAGAGGATATCTATCTGTCTGTCTGTCTACCTATCATCTACCTAGCTACCTACCTACTTATCTATCTATATCTGTTTGTCTATTTCTCCATCTACTGAAGAAATTTTATGTTACTATTTTATTTATGTAAAAAATTTTCCTAAACCATTTTAGTTCCAAATGCAAGTGCACGTATACAAACTTAAAGAATAAATTTTAAGAAGAGAAAAGACAGTCACCTTTGAAAACTATACAAGAAAAATAGACTATAATACTAATTTAAAGAAAGTGTTTTGGAACAGACAGCTTAATTGTCAATGCTTGATACCAATTTTCTGCATGTAAGTCTGACTTTGTAAATTCGAAACTATCATAAGAGGAAGACTTTAGAAAACCAATATGGTTATCAAAGCCAGAAGTGGTTGTAATTCAAGTGTCATGTGACTTCTTGTGGCTCCTCAAACAGGTCATAACTAATACTAAAAATTTGAGAGAATTTGAAAAAGATCAATAGATTTTAAAATGTAATGTTCTCATAGAATCTAGTTGACCCTTAATCATCAATTATGAGAGAGCAGAATCTATTATAAAGAAATTCACAGCTAATCCAAATGCCTGTATTATTTTTCTTTCATAAGAATTTAAAAGAAATAATAAAATATTAGTATTTGAATAAGATGAACTAATTTACTCTTCATGATAATTCTAACAACCTCACATTGTTAGCTAATTTTATACATACTTTTCTGTGAGGCAAAATATTCTCTTATCAGTAACTAAGAGAGGTTAAACTGCAAATGTTTATATTACATATAGGATCACTGCAATATAAATGAAGTTTGAGAATTAGAAGTAAAGAATTATAGAGATTATGAGTTGGTTGAAATTACCAGTTTATTTACATATATTAAAAATTAAAATGTTAGTTGCTAAACAAAAAATGTTATCACTAATAATTTTTCTATCCTGAAGAAATCCTTCTACAGGCATTTCACTGAGCTTGTAGAAGACATAAACCAAAGGAGAAAAAAACCCTTTCAATCTTCTACTGAGCCTCTTAGCTAGAATATTTAACAAAACATTCATTAAAAATAGTCTGAAAATAGGTATTGCACTGTATTACTGCTTTTGCAACATTTTGGGAATCTTTCTTCAGGGACTAATTACTGGGGAATCTATCCTTAGGGATTAATTACCAGGATATGGCCTGTAAAGCAGTGAAGTCGCTCTGCTATTTGTATTCGCCTTCCTAATAAGAATTTAGATTCTAGAAATATGCAACAAAAGACACTGCCTGGAAGCTAATATAACATGGGTTGTTAATTCTCTTTGATTTAGCCCAATTCTCCAAAACAGAGCTCACTGTAAGTAATTTCCACAGCTAATAAGGTAAAAACTTACCCCATCCCACTCTTACCTCTCTTGCCAATAATAAGTAGTTGTGTTATATTTTTATTAAAGCAAACACAATAGATTTTGGAATAAGAAGCCAACTTTATATTGCTTCAAAAAATATAAAATTTCAAAGAAATTTTAGGCTTGTAGAAGCTGGTACTGCTCATAACACTGGGTGTATGCATTAATACTTCTATTAGTTACATGATCTTTGGTCAAAAATTTTTAGAAAAGGTTGTACATTTTTGTGTTAATTGATGAAAGAACTCAGGTCAGCAAAGGCTCAGTGACTTTTTGGGGACCTATCAATAATAATAATAATGAAAAAGAAAAGCTAGTATTAAATTCTCTGACTCTCAGGTATTTTAATTAAATTTAGGCTCTCATCTATGGAATGACTAATGTAGATCTCCTTCTCTCATGATATATTTTCCATTGATCTAGATTAAGATTATGTAGATTAAAGAAATACTTCTGTTTGTCTGTCTGCCCTAGGGGCTGAACTATTTTATTTTTAGAATTATCTAATTTATGTTTAGAATTAACCCTGAGAGACAAACATTTTTAACCCTATTTTATTATGCCACATTTTTTTTTAAGTATGAGAATCAATGACAGAAAATAAAGCTTTTTCTTAGAAATTATTTATCTTGCAATCAATATTATTCAGTGTATACTGGTAGAGCTATAGATTGTTTCTGGTAGTTAACGATTTGGAAAAGAACATTAAAAAAAAAAGTTCTACTTGAGACCTCAATACTTAAACAAACTCATGTAAATAAAAATAATACTCTTTAAGAACTAGTTAGTATTTAAATTCACCATATTTCAGCCCTTTCAATAAAACTGATGTTTCATTGTAAAACGATTTTGCTTTAGTTGTGATCTATTAAGGTAAAGTAAAACAAAATATCTGACATAATATGTACTAAAAAGTTTATTGAATAGATTTCTGAATTAATGTGTTTTGTCTTTAATAAAATAGAATGAGTACGGAGAGCAGATAATCCTGAAGTTTTGAGGAAGAAAATACATGATCAATTTTAGAATACGTGTCACTTTAAAATATAGAGATGTAGAGAATAGTTTGGTTTGGGATATGCTCTTTATTAAAGTCATAAATAAAACACGGCTAGTTAATTATATAGATTTAAATCATGACTCCATCTAATGAATTCTGCTGCTAAAATAATGATGGTAAAGGTTATTTTTGTTCAGCTGCTTTTGCACACATGTCCCAAACCATTAAAAAGAAGTTTATAGGAATCAAAGCAATTAAATTAAATTGAAAGCTGGTATTCTTAATTTTACTATTTCTTGTGTTACTACAGTACTCACTTCCCTAAATTCCTTTAACTTGAACAAACTCTAGTGGATACCAAGAGAAATCGTTATTTCATTTAACAGAGACAAACTTGATCTAAAGGAGAAAGATCTTAAATGAAGTTAGAACTATTTTCAGTTGATAATCTCTAACTTCATGGGCTAACATGGGAATGCAAAAGGGTGAATAAATAAATGTAAATTATTTTATATTAATTGGATAGTAATATAATGTCAGAGAGGAGGCCTAAACAGAAATATAATATTTATTCAGTCAGTATAGAAACTTACTTCAAAGAAACCAATTAATAGACCTACAAGGGATTTTACAGGTTACTAAATTTAATACCATGATGTTACAGACATAGAAACTGAGGTCTAATTGCAAAATGTTATAAAATGGCAGACTAGGCTGATCCTCAATATTTAGTGCCTCATAGTGCAATACCTTTACATATTTCATGTTGTAAGTTTTCAAACAACTTTGGATTTATAATTTTTATATGTCTGCCAGTAAATAAGTCAAATGCAAATGCTGAAAACTGCTTCTTTCAGAATGTCAGTAAAATGAATTTACCAAGATGCAAAAATGATCTCGTTCTGGTATCCACATAAATTAGAGGAATCACTGGCCTAAAAGTTCTGCATATATTTTTAACAAAAGTAGAATTAATAGAAGTTGCTAAATTCAATTAAGAGAAGACTCTAAAACATTTAACTTCGAGAATATTATTACAGCATTGTTTTTAAAACAGAAATTGGAGACAACTAAATTATCCAAAATAGGGCCTGGTGAAAAAACTATGCTACATCCACAAAGTAGAATAGCAAACAATATTCAAAATGTTGTATAAGATTATTTAAAAACATGTAAAGATGTTCATTTTACTAGATGAATGAGACAGGTTAAAATATTATGTAATTTAATAACAATAACTAACATATAGTGAGCATTTCTTGTATTTCAAACAACTGTGATAGTGATTTATATGATTTTAAAATTTAAACCTTAAAACAACCTTATGAGGCAAATTGTATTATTACTTTTCATTTTACAGATGAGATAATTAAGGTTATAGAGGAGAAGTAACTTTCTGAAGGCCACATATCTAGTAGTGATAAGGCTGAGATTTATCACCAGGCCTGTCAAACTTCAGAACCTGAGCTCTTATTCGCTGCCTCCCATTATGATCCATTTATATAAAATATCTGAATGCACAGAAAAAATAGAATGATATACAGCAAAATTTTTACAGTCCTTATTTATTACAGGTAGTCTTATAGGAACTCTTTCTTCTTATATGAGCTCTTTAAATTTTCTAAAATAAGCAGGTATATTACTTTTTCTAAAATAAAAGAAGAGCCTTGCCTTTCATAGACTGTCAAAGCCATAAAACTGTTGACACTATAGCTAATAATTTCTAGTTAGCTCTATCTTCTCAGGCTAACTAATCAAATGTCATTTACAAGTTTGGATTTCAGAGTGGCAATTATACATTTCACAGTTAAGTTATACTTAGCTTCAATGATGAATATAATTCTGAGAATATTGAATAATTAGAAAATGATGGGGAGAATTCCATTTTCAATTATCATTATAAAGACAAAGGAAACAATCAGATGAATGAAGAAGCAAAAATCAATGTAAAATCTTGTATGTTATATTTACTAGAATGTCATCAAACAACCATTTTAAATGATTTGTAAACTCAAAACTGATAGCTATAATAAGTAAATTATTATCTAATTTCAGTTTTATCAAAATATGAAATATTTTACTGTGCTGGGTAGTATCCTTCTCATTAGAAAAGAATATGAGGCCTATCCTTTATTCAAAGTCCCAAAAATCTGTTTTGCTATCAAATCACAATAATTAGCAAAATAAACATATTATTACAAAGGAGGAGAAACTAGACAATAATAAACAAAAGTGGAAAGCAGTAACTCAAAAGTGTATAGGAGTCAGTCATTTATTGCAAATATGTGAAATAGCCTCGAGGGTATAAAGAATGCCAGCTGAGTATAAATACACGTAAGTCCTGGCCTAGTAATGTTGATCTTCTTCTTCTTCTTATTATTATATATTTTTAGGAAAAGCTGAATTTCTATTTAAAAGCTCACCAATTTTAAATGTTCTAAACTGATGTTAAAAAAAGATCCATTCCCAATTATATCCCTAATACAATTTTCTTCCAAAAACTAGGTTATGACTCAAAAGAGGGCAGACAGGATATCCTAGGGAAACATTAGTTGCTATCCAGTTGCAGAGTACTTTCATATTGGAAATCAGTAGCATTAGCTAGGAATTACAATTTCGGGTCTTGTATCTTCAAAAGACTTTATGACGTCTATCATTTTGAATCAGAGAGGAGAAACTCTGTTACCTGCCCTAGGATTAATCTGAATCACAGTGATGGTGAATCATTTATAATGCTTATGCCTGGTACTGGTGGTCATTTACATAAAGGATAACATCTCTGGACTGAGAATACCACTACAACATTGTCTCAATGGAGAATGAACAAAGATAAGATTCAAAATACATAATTTTGACCTAGGATACTTTCAAGAAACATGAGCCAGTTTGCTTATACTAGTGGTTGTTTTAAGTGTGGTCCACAGTTCCATGAGCATCCCTAAGACCCTTTCTGGAGTCCACAGGGTCAAATTATTTTAATAATAGTACTGAGACATTATTTGCCTCTTTCTCCATGTTGACAATTTCGCTGATGGTACAAAAAGCAAAGGTGGGTTGGCACCTTAGTGCAAATCAAGGTGGTGGATCCAAATAGTATGAATAGTCATTGTATTATTCACTACCATGTACTAACAGTTAAAAAAATCTAATAGTTTCAAGAAAGAAAAGCTCGTTTCATTTAACATTGTCCTCAATGAAACAGTAAATACTAATTTAACTTAATTTAAACTTGTCCCTTGAGAGTGACAAAATGAGAAGTATGAATAAAATAATTCTCCTGAATACAAAAGGATCATCATTGGTCTCAAGGAAAAGCAGCACTTAAGGAGTTGTTTGGGTTGCAAGCTGAACTAGCCAGGTTTTGCACAGAACAACTTTACTTGAAAGAATGAAAAAATATGACAAACTGATTATTCAGACTTAGATATTTGGCAGACATTTTCTCAAAAATGAATGAAATGAGCCTGTCAAGAAAAACAGAAATTGTTTTGCCAAAGATAAAATTCTAGCTTTTAAGCAAAAATTAAATTGTGGAAAACATACATTACTGTGAGCTTAACAGTTTTCAATGCTTCAAAGTCTTTTTTGATGAGCTAGGTAGTAATAATGAAAATTATTTTTTGATATAATAAAATATGTCAACACTTGGAAGAACTTACATTTTTCAAGTGACCAAGCAATGTGTTCCTAAATCATGATTGGGTATAAGATACACTCAAAGTTCAAGACCATTGGATTTTAATATATCAGAGAATGGAATGGTCCTTGACAGGGTTTTAGGTTCCACACTTCAACTAACTTTTAATAAACTACTAATTGTAAATTTTTGGTGTAGTTTCAAAGTATATTCAAAATTATCTGGAAATGTTATTAAAATAATCCTTCCTTTTCTAACTACATAATTGTGTGAGGCTGTTTAGCTTCATATTCTTCAGCCAAAAGAACATATCACAACAGACTGAGTACAGAAGCAGATGTTAGAACCCAGTTGTCTTCTATTGAAACAAACATTAAAATATATTTTAAAATATATAAAAATAATGCCATCTTCTTCAGTGGATTTTTTGTTTTAGAAAATATATTTTTATAACAATGATTTATGTTGACATATAAAAAGCTTGTTATTCTTATTTTGAAGCAAATAAATATTTTAAAATTTCTTAGTTTTAATTTCTAGTACAGTAAATATTGCTAGATATACCCCACATAAAGAGAAACTATTTGGGGTTCTTAGTAATTTTTACGGGTGTGAAGGAGTCCTGAGACCATTATACCTGAGAATTGCTAGATCTGACAAACAATGTTGAGAATATTATTGCTCAATATCCCCCAGATGGGGCATTTAGTTTTACACAGAAGAACTTATTTTTATGTTCAGAAATGTACTTTGGATATCACTAATTTAGTGTGTTCAAATCTTTTTGGTATTTGTTGATTCTACACATAGAACCCAGATGTTGATATACCAATGCTGATATAATTTCAGAAAAAAACAAAGAAACTGAGTGTTTATTGTAGTCTTACTAGTTTTGTGTATTAAAAATAGTAGAAAATAATTTGCAGGTCCCAGTTAGTACCTTGATCCTAGTTAGAATTTTAGCAATTTGATGGGATTCCTCAGAAACTTTGGAACATCAGGTTTAGAACCAATGAACTCCCATATCATATACTCATCTTGATGTTCAAAAAAGAAAGCAGGGATAATATGGAATAGTTTGTAAAAGCTAACATCATTAGGAAAAAATCTCAGAGGGAATATTATCCTGATATTGGATTAATAATGTCATTTTTATATGTAAAGGAAATCACATTGCCTTCTAGATATACATTAAAAACTATGAGTTAAGAAAATAATTTATTCTTTATCCAGTATAATTTAAATTCTTATATTCAAAGGATAATAACAGAAACAGAGAAGTCATAATTTTGCATTTTGTTTGAATATAACATTAGACAGGAGTGTATAAATGAACACAGCTTTCCTATATATTTCAATATTAGTCATTTCATAAACTTTAGTTCAATTAGACAGTGTTTATATTTTTTTCCTCATGGTTAGTCTGGCACTAAATTCCATTCTAACCTTTAAGGTACAAGAGACCATGTGACAATAGACTACATTTATTTATTTATTTTGAACATCAAACTTCAGATGCTTAGGGAATAATAGGATAATTGAATTGGTCCTTAAAAATATACTCTATTTTAGTAACACCTATAGGGATGAACTGATTAAAGTTTGGTTATTTTTTCTTTTTTGCTGTGGTCACTATTCTTTGCCTCAAGTTTCTTGATTTTTAATAGGCTTCTGCCTTTCATAATTAAAAGTCAACATTCATTAAGTTGTGAATCATGCACACTTTAAAATAAAATTTGCCCGTTGTAGAAATACTCTTTTAGCAAACCATTTATGGGAGACTATCACCACTTTAGAACTTGAGTCCCCTAATATCGTCCACTTCCTATTTAAATAGCATATACATATTATTTGACTTTTTGGTTTAGGCACTATTTTTACTTAGGGAAATGAAAAATTAAAATCCTAAGTTTGTTCTTAAAAGGTACTTCACTACATCATAAAGCAAGAGGATTGAAAATCATTCATCGTTTTAGTAAGATTTCATTAGAAGAAAATATCTGATTATAAAAGAGAAATGACTTTTCCCCCCAAATACAATAAAATATCATGTCAGCAAATAAATATTTTCTGGAGATAGTGACTTTTAATGAAGACTTGTTTAGAAAACTATACTTTACCTAAAATAAATGAAAAATATGGTAATTCATAGCTGTCCTCATTAGATTGTGATGAGTGTACTAAAAATGAAATCCAAAATTGGTATCTCATGATAGCTGGAGAATCTTAAACAATCAAAGCACAATCTAGGATATTAAATTGCAGTGAACACATAAAATGTGAATCCAAAATAATGTTTAATATTATAGTTGTTGATAGAAGAGAAACAGATGCACACATGCAAGTGGATATGAAGTCTTTCAGCTTAAATATAGCCCAGTGATAAAAAGCTACTGGGGAAAAGGTTGGAACTGCTAGTTTATAATCTTAATTTGGTTATGTAATAATCCTTTTGTGTTTTCACAAAGACTAGGTTAAGTGCTTCTGAGGTCATTCCCAGATTATTCTACATTCCTGATGATAAATCATAGCACTTGCACTTTATTATAACTTGTAGTTGCCTGTTTTGTCTGTTTGTAAAGGCAAGAACAATGTTTACTTGCTCATGGTTGCTTTCCTAGCACCAGGCAAAGACTTATTTAATAAATTAATAAACTGTGTTGGGAAGACAAGAATTATCAGTTTCATCATGAACGTGAAACTAAAAAGCTGAACAACTTGTTTAATACATTGTAGTTATTGAGTAGAGAACCTAGCAATTGAATCAAGGTTTCCATTATCAAGTCAAGTGCTCTTTCTAGAGCTGTTCATTGAAGGCTGTACTGCACATCTTATGTAAAAGAAAGAAAGGAAGAAAGAAAGAAAGAAATATTTGTACATATAATCTGTACATGACAGACTGCATGCCTAATCTGAAATGTAGAAGGGGAATGTCTATGGGGTTTGGCCAACACTAAAATGAACTAAATTATAAAGGTCACAACCTAACAATAAAAATTCAAACTCAACTTGTGTTCTCATTTTGGATATTATTCCTGTCATGTCTCATGCACATCTCAAATTGAACACATTTAAAACCAAAATGTATTAATTCTCCTTTCTTTTACCCTCAAAATTTGCTTCTTGTCTTTATTCCTTAATATAGTTACTAACATCATCATTTACCCATAACTCAGATTAAAAACCTGACTTTCTTTTTGACATTTTTTTCTCTGCCCTAAATTTTTATGTTAAAAACTAAAATAAATAATTCACCTAGACCAGATTAAGTGCTAAAACCTATGGCCTTGAAATTTGATTCAGTAGGCAAAGGCAAAAAAATAAAAGTTCATCATTAAAATAAAAAAGAATTAATGTCTGAAATTGAATTTTGAAGTCACTGAATTAGATAGACTATTCATGCACTAATGAAGTTTCTGTCTAAGAGTTCTTGATTGGTGACAACTGCTTTTGAAGTGGTCATTATTGCTGAATACATTCTCAAAACTTCTAACCAGCAGAAAAGCTTTTATTTTTTTTATTTATCCTTTCTGTCCTTGGTAAAATGTTACTCTTTAGAGATGCCTTTTTGATGACACTAAGTGAGGTTTCCTTCCTATTATTTTGTATCATTACGGTGTTTTCATTTCTTCTTGTATGAATTTTACCTTACAATGAACTTATTATCAAATTATAATCGTAATTATTTATGTTCATTTACCCATTTTTTTTTTTACTCTGCCATGGACTAAACTGTAAACTCCATGAGGGCAGAGATTATATGTCACTGATATATAAGAGCATCTAATTTGGATTCAATAAAGCAGCCTTCAAATTTGAGATATTTAATAGAAAGATTAATTTGACTTTCTTCACTCCCTCAAAAAAATATTCAAACTAGTTTTTTGTTATATTAGTATTCTATATAGTTTAATTTTAAAATTACATCAAAGCAGTAACTTTATCTTTGAGGTACATGTTCTGGTACTAATAAAAATTATCTAAAAGAAACAAAAATCATATTCCTACATAAAAATACAGGAAAAAATTCTAGACAAAAAGATATTCAAATACACTGCTGTATTTGAGTTGTCAGTTTATTTTTTTATTTTTTGTCTGTGTTTAATTCATTGTCAGTTTAAACATCTAAGTGTTAACTAAAGAAAAAATATTGAGAAGCCACTTGCTCTCCTGAAGGCTTGCAGTAAGCAATACAAAATATTAACATTTTTATTTTTAGGATTTCACTTTAGTAAATTTGGAAATATGAAGTGATTTTTAAAACTGAATTTAATATTCCCATTGTAATTAAAATGTAATTACTAAGTTTTTAAAAACTCAATAACTACCATATATAATTATATTATGCTTAAAATATTTATGTTAAGGGGGAAAAATGATGTGTCTTGAAGAGTTCTATATTCCCAAGATTTAGGTCTTAATATTTGGTTAATGGCTGGCTAAACATTAACAGTGATCTTCACTCAGTTTTAATTATTTCTCAGACTTTATAAATGAGTACAGTTTGTACAATTAGGATTTAATGCAGTCAAACACTAAATTATTTTGTTTTAAAAATTCAAAAGACAGGGATGAAATTCATTTATCCAATTTAAGTCTTGGGATCTCCATGTTTTCATTCAGTTGAAGGTGTAGCTGACTGGCACCCGAATGGCATTAGCATACATTTTATGTCTAGATTATTCTTGCAATTTTTCCTCACTGAAGATTTAGGGGCTCAATTTTTTAAAACTATAAAATTAATTTCAGTTATTTTTGAAAGAAGTATAAGAACAATGATATAAAAGAGTAACATTCTGAAGACTTTGCTGAGAAGGTTGTACCATGGAATGTAAAAGCAACAGTACTACACATATCAAGAACTGCTTGAGATTACTTCTAGTTAAATCCAATTATAACATTCATAAAACTCATAAAAAAGTTGGAATTGAGAAAGACAGCTATATAAGCCCTTAAATTTTATGACAGAAAAAGTCACAGTTTGAAAAATTACCTGCAGATCCTTAGAATAAATTTAGTGTATAGACTGATATCTAACACCACATCTCATTAAATATGAAATGTTACTATTAACTTTTTGATGTCAATATCGAATCCATCACATAGAAAACTGGAAAGCACAAACAACTAACTTAACCAGGGAAGGGACATTCCAGAGGAAAGTGATCACAGTCATAATTAAGTTTGCTACTTAATTTATTGTATACATGAAGATGTGAGGCAGCAAATAAATGTCTAATCCTTACTTCCCTCATACATGATTCAGCACTTGGGAAAATTATGAAAAATAAATACTAAGATACTCCTTCCCTCCCCCAAAGGTTGGCATTAAAACTTTCTTTCTAATCAATTTAGATTTGTTTCCAAATATTAGGCAGCAACATTCCGAGTTGAACGTGTTTGAAAAAAACTGGAATGATACTAGAGCAGGGAGTTACCCCAGCCTGGACAAGTAAAAAAAATCCCTTTGGTGACATCATTTCATTTTGCTAATCTGTCTGTTCATTGGCCAGAAATACATTCACCTTCTACATAAACAAATAACTTCACATCTATAATTATGAGTATGCTAAAAAATAAGTCTACAACAAAGAAACAGGAGCTACAGAAAGTGATATCTGTAGCTGTGATGTAGCAGTAGACATTTTGCATAAAACGTTTATTGTCCTATTATTGGCCAATATAACGATTTGTGAAACAGTAGGTGGTAACTATCTTACAGTCCATTAATTTTTCATTGTATTATCATGCATGATAAACACATGCTTGACAAGCAGAGGTAAATGTTGGTTAGTTTTCCCAGATTCACATAGTAGAGCAAGCTACCAAGAAACTGTACTTACTTTTGGTGTTGGACAGGAAGCTGTAGAAAGGCGAGATGTAGCCTGAGCACGCGGCGATTCAGAAGGAGTTGTGCTGAGGGAAGCTGTGTCTCGTGGGAGCACCTGAACGCCACGAGAAATGATGGAGTCCGGAATCTGAAAAAGGGGAGTAACTATGGTTTGATAATCTGAAAATATCAACAGCATGTAAAAATCAATACCCCTAACTAATTTTTTTTGGAGGGGACATTCTTTGCTGCTTAGTGTTAGTGTATTTCATCTCCTGTACTGCTAGTTATAGATACATCTGACAATTTGGGATAGAATAGAAACCTTCAGACTTAAAATATTTTCCCTGGCCAAATAATATTTCATTGAACTTTTTAAATAGAGCTCCTAACCATTGGGGTTAAGAGCAAAGTGTTTGGTATTCATATCCCGGCTATGCCATTTCATAATTATTTATTTTCTAGATATTTTCAATTTCCCTTTCAGATTCATTTTTCACCCTTCTTTACCTTCTCTGTTCCAAGTTGACCTGTACAGATAGAATCAACAAACTATTTTGTGTTCTCTGGTTTCCAACTGGGTTCAGCCAGTAGGAGGCACTATTGGGAGACTGAAGGGTTGGAGGAGAGTAAGGTCTGGTATCTATTCCCATGGCTTCCTCTCTCCCAGGTCATCATAGGTTGGCTAGGATCACAGACCCTGTCAGATGACACTCTTTTTTGGATACTAATAGCAGCTTCCGCCCTTTGCCCCATTAGGACTAGGAGTATTAATAGTTTCCACTATTACTAGTCCCAGGGCATTGTGTAATGCTGGTTGCTTTTCCTAAAATCTGCCCAAACCTTTATAAATACCATATTCCTTTATTAAACTCTTCTCAGTTATCTGAGTATGCTATGACTTCTGCTGGAACACTCGTGGATATATTTTTCTTTTCAAAAATTTTTTATTGTTAAATTTATTGGGGTGACACTAATTAATAAATACATAGGTTTCAAGTGTACAATTCTATAATACATCATCTATAAATTGCATTGTGTGCTCACCACCCAGAGTCAGTTCTCCTTTCATCACCATATACTTGACCCCCCACCCCCGCCCCCAACTGTCATCTCCTTTATCTAAAAAATGATGGCATCTACCTCACTGGGTTAAATAATGTACATAAATTATGTAGCACTTCCAAGTAGTAAATATTAATAAACATTGGCTATTATTATTGTTATTATATTATTCCTATCAACATGGTTAAGACGAATGTAATTGAGTATCACTCAGTGTGTATCCAAAATACACAAACATAAGAAAGGGTAATATAGATTACTTATTTTTTAAATCATTAATATGTATGTTGATTATACAATTTATTATTTTGCGCAATGCATAATTTAGTTCATATTCTGGGGTAATACTAATGGCCATAGATCTTTTAATTTCAAAGTGAGAACTTGAGCACTTTCAAGTTTTGTGTATAAGAGGGGGAAATATGATAAAAGAATAAGCAATTAAGATTCGATAAACAAATTTGAAAAGAAGGAAGCAGCAGCCAGATTTTGTGACTAGAAAGGTACTCCTGATCTTATGTATAATCTCTTTCTCACAAAGGATATAATAGTATTTCCACAGAAGCTCTTGTATTTAGTTTCCATACCAACATCTTCAATATCAATGGTACTGTCACCATGTTAGGGCCTGACAATTTATGTGATTTATGAAAACTATTCATATAACTAGGATGAAAAGCAATGGGAATTCTGAGAAGAAAATTGGTTCTATCTGCCAGTCCACTTGAATACTAAATTGTGATAAATATTTTTAAAGAAATGGAGGTAGACTAATTTAGAGGAACTATATGTTGCCACCTATGTCTAATAAAAAAGGTCATGTATTGGAAAGAAGGTCAAATGATTCTATGATACTTCACATGACAACATGTTCCTCTCCTTCATAGCAAAATGATTCAAGTATGCTTTATACCAGTAGTGTTCAATCTTTTGGTTTCCCTGGGACACACTGGAAGAAGAATTGTCTTGGAGACACATAAAATACACTAACACTAATGATAACTGATGAACTTAAAAAAAAAGGTTGCATTAAAATCTCATAATGTTTTAATAAAGTTTATGATTTGTGTTGGGCCACATTCAAATCTGTGCTGGGCTGCAGGTGGTCCAGTCAGTGGGCCGCAGGCTGTGCAAGCTCACTTTAGAGTCACAGACACAAATATGTTGAAGGTGAAAGAATGTAAAAAGGTATTTCATGCAAAAAGTAATCAAAAGAGAGCTGGAATGGTTACAATAATATCAGGCACAATAGAATTTAAGACAAAAACTGCTATAAGAAACAGAGATTATCATATAATGATGAAAAGGTTAATCCATCAGAAGACATAATAGTTATAAATACATATGCATATAACCAGAGCCCCAAAACATAAGCAAAAACTGATAGTACTGCAGAGAAAAAAATGTTCAACAATGATAGTGGGAGATTTCAATGCTCCACTTTCAATAATGGTTAGAATAACTATTCAGAAGATCAACAAATAAAACAGACCATCTGAACAATAATATAGGCCAATTAAACCTAACAACCATGTAGAGGACTATTAACCTGGTAACAGTAGAATATACATTTTTCTCAAGTGACTATGAAATATTCTCCAGGACAGACCAAAAGTTAGGGCACAAAGTAATTCTTAGTAAAATATTAAAATCATACAATGTATTTTCTCTGACCATAATGGAAGGAAAGTAAAACTCAATATAGAAAGAAATTGGGAAACACAAAAACATGGTAATTAAACACATTCTTAAACCAATGAGTCAAGGAAGAAATCACAAGAAAGATTAGAAAATATTTTAATACAAATGAAAATGAAAACATAACAATTCTTATGGGATGTAGCAACACAAATGCTAAGAAAGATTTTAAAGCAACAGTCTAATTAATCTTAGACATTAAATAACCAGAAAAAGAAGAGCATATAAGCTCAAAGCAAAAGAAGGGAAGTAGTAAGAATTATAGTGGAGATAAATAGACACTAAAAGAATCAATGAAAGCAAAGTTGGTTCTTTGAAAAGATCAACAGAATTGATCTTTTCTTTTTTTAGCTAGACTTAACAAAAAAAAAAAAAAAAAAAAAAGGAAAAGGAAAACCCAAATTACTAAATCAGGAATGAAAGTGAGGGCAATACTATTGACCTCACAGAAATGAAAAGGATTATAAGAGAAAACTATGAATGATTATATGCAATAAATTGGGTATTTTATAAGAATTCTTATAAACACAGAAACTGTCACAACTGATTCAAGAAGAAATAGAAAATCTGGAATAGACATGTAACAAGTAAAGTGACTGAATCAGTAACCAAAAAAATCTCAAACAAGGAAAAGCTCAAGATCAGATGGCTTCACTAAAGAATTGTATCAAATGTTTAAAGAAGAATTAACACAAATCCTTCACAAATTCTTCCACAAACCAGAAGAGAAGGGAACACATCCTAACTCATTTTGTGGGGCCAGTATTATCCTGACACCAAATACAAATGAAGACAACACAGGAAAAGAAAACTACACAGACCCATATTCTTTTTGAATATATCCGCTTAATGTGTATGGTGCTTTGTGGGAGGGTTGATTAGATTTCCGGAATTAGATAGAGGTGATGGTTGTATTAGGTCAGTACAAAAGTAACTTCAATTTTTGCATTGTTGAAATTTGCCATTTGATTTTGGAATACATTCTTAAATAAACGTGGTTATGCTATACATATACATATGCTATACTTTAATATGCATTTTTTGCTTTTTGTTTGATTACTAATGACTTACTACTTGCTGTTTGTTTTACATTTATTTTAGACTATGGAAATGATATTAGGCAAAAAGCAAATTTGGGTGATTTTCTTATTTCAGTTCAAAAATGGGTTGTAAAGCAGTGGAGATAACTTGCAACATCGACAATCATTTTGGTCCAGGAACTGCTAACAAACGTACAGTGCAGTGGTGGTTCAAGAAATTTTTCAAAGAAGATGAGAACTTTGAAGATGAGGAGCATAGTGGCCAGCCACTGGAAGTTGACAAGGACCAATTGAGAGCAATCATTGAAGCTGATCTTACAACTATAGGAGAAGTGGCTGAAGAACTCAATGTCGACTATTCTATGGTCATTGGGCATTTGAAGCAAACTGGAAAGGTGAAAAACCTTGTTATGTGGGTGCCTCATGAGCAGACCAGAAATCAAAAAAGTTGTTTTGAAGTGTCGTCTTCTCTTATTCTATGCAACAACAATTGCATTGTGATGTGCGACAAAAAGTGCATTTTATACAACAACCAGTGATGACCACCTCAGTGGTTGGACCAAGAAGCAGCTTCAAAACCCTACCCAAAGGCAAACTTGCACCAAATAAAAAGAAGGTCATGGTCACTGGTGACCTGCTGCTGGTCTGAATCACGGCAAAACCATTACATGTGAGAAGCATGCTCAGCAAATTGATGAGATGCACTGAGAACTGCAATGCCTGCAGCCAGCATTGGTCAATAGTACAGGGCCCAAATTCTTCTCCATGATAACACCCAACTCAAAGTCGCACAACCAATGCTTCAAAAGTTGAACGAATTGGGCAATGACGTTTTGCCTCATTCGCTGCATTCACCCAATCTCTCGTCAACTCACTACCACTTCTTCAAGCATCTCAACAACTTTTTCCAGGGAAAATGCTTCAACAACCAGCAGGATGCAGAAAATGCTTTCTAAGAGTTCTCAAATCCCAAAGCACGGATTTTACACGACAGAAATAAACTTATTTATTGTTGACAAAAATGTGGTGATTGTAAAGGATCCTATTTTTATTAAAAAAGATGTATTTGAGTCTAGTTACTATGATTTAAAATTCATGGTTCAAAACCGCAATTACTTTTGCACCAATCTAAAAGAATGCTGAATACACTAAAAACCACTGAATTGTACACATTTTAAAAGTTAAAATGGTGAATTTTATGTCAGTTGATTTCAATTAAATTTAAGAAAGAAGACTTCCCTAATTCAGCATATTGAAAATGTTTTATCAATATAAAAAAGCTTTATACTATTGCCTTTCAGATTTACGTCTTATTGTATGAGATAGGGGTACCAATTTCATTTTTTTATATGTATCCTAGCAATCATTTATTTAAAAAAGATCTTCTCCATTAATGTGCAGTAAAAACTGTCACATACCAACTGCCCATATGTGTGATGGGTTTCCTATCTTTATTGTATTCTCTTGGTCCAAATGTTAATACTTGTACCAATAATGCACTACTTTAATTATATCACTTTACGCCTTGATATTTATAGAGGTTTCTCCACTTTCTTTTTCTTATTCAAGAGTATCTTGGTCATTTTTGTCCCTTTAAATTTCCAGTCTATAAAATTTTAGAAGCAGCTTGTCAAGTATCTCTCTCCTTCTCTTTACTATATACATGCACTTACAAATTGTTAGAATTTTATTTACTATGTCTATACAGAAAAGTATAGAGAAGTTTTCAGGGAACCCCTCTAATTGATTAAAAAGTATTTACTTCTGGGGGAACATAAAGGCAAATGATAATGAGATGAGCGGGTGGTTCAAATGAATGTTAATCTTTATGTTTTATTTTCCTTTTCTAATAAGGAGAAGGTATTCATGTATTACTTATACAATTTTTTTAAAATTTAATATGAAAACCATGCAAGAGATAGTTTTAAAAATCAAGAACTAGGGAAATGTGAAAGAATGAGCACAATGTCTTACACATAGTTGAGACTTAAAAATAAAATACTAAAAGCAGTCATTAACTTTGAGAATTATGGGAGTTCCCTGATGGTGTAGTGGCTTAAGGCTTCGGCACTGGCGCTGTCAGCGCTGCGGCCTGTGTTCGATTCCCAGTCAGGGAGCTACCCACATACCAAAAAACAAACAAAAAAACCCCACAAAAAACAAAAAACAAAAAAAACTTTGAGAATTATAAGCTCTCTTTGAGATAGAAGGAATGAAGCAAAATATTAACTCAGAAAAAGTTTAAGTAAAAAGGACACATGATTAACCCTGACGGTCTTTATTTTAACATAACAAGAGGAGAGAAGAGGGGAAATGAGGAGATGAAAAAAGGTAAAGGTCTGAAAACGGCAACTCATCAATATACATAAAGAAGTCCATAAGAGAAGAACCGAAGACTTGTCAAGGAGTAGTGAGAATTCACCTAGAGTAAGCAGAATTTGTAGTGGGTTAAAGTCAGCACAAATGATAAGGAATAATGCCAAATCACTTCCAAAAGAAATAATATTCCTACTTTTAGAGAGCTAATCCGTATTCCTATTATCTTATGCAACTAAGAACATGGCAAAAACAACTTGTCCCAGCTGATCTAAATCTCTTTGTAGATGTGCAATGTAATTTTAACTGTGAATTATTAAACAGTAGAATTTTCTTCATTCAGGGAAATTATAATGGGAATACATATTTTCTTAGGAACAGTGCTGATTCTATTTATGTTGCTTTTACAGTCGTAAGGGTAATTTGATTGACTGGGCAAACACTTCTAAAGAAGAAATGGAGAACTATACTATCAAAATCAGAATACAAAACCAAAGTATCATTTCCCTTTTTGAACTCTGTAGTCTTTTGAAATGTCAATAAGAATATCAATAATGAAAACACACAAATTTTTAATTTGATGCAGGGGAAATTTGTAAGTGAGCATACATGTCCCTTTGAATCATTATTTTTACCATTTAATTTTTTTTAATGTTTAAATTTTCAGAAAAGTGGCAAGACTAACACAACAGAAGATCTATCTGTTATTTGAAATTTATTTTGTGTAGCTAGTGAGCACATTTATAGTAACTGAAGTCAGCCTCCTGAAGCAGCCGTGTATGAAGTATGGTTTCCATAGCCACCATTTGTCAGTCTCTATCGGTAAGGCTTTTGGAATCCTTGTCCAGTTCGGTGATTAGCTCGATCATGTGTACCTTTTCCTAGTAACTTACTCCTCTGTTTAGAGACCTTTCAGGTAGGTTGCATGTTCTAAAACTCCTACTAGATATCTCAGTGTGCAATATAAAATCTGAATAATAAAATAGGTTAACATGAATATTTAAATAGGTGCTTTCAGAAAATATATGCCACATATCTTTGCAGAGCTTCTGGTACTGGTCCTTTAGAGCGTATGGTTAAGAATAATAAAAATTTTTACTGAAGATCAAAACTATCAAACCAGTGTATCTTGAGTTCAATAAAGTATCTGATCAGTCATTCATAAAATTCTTTAGAAATTTGGCTTTGATGGGCTAGAAGTATGTGCAATGACCTATCCTAAAAAAAAAATTCTATCAATGACTTGAATAAAAGCATGGTTAACATCTCTGTAGGTGACAGGTAAAGACAGGTAATATACTGAGTGGCCAATATAGATTTTAAAAAGATTTCCTTAGGCTAGACTGATTAGTTAAATGTTGCAAAATGAAATTTAACAAGAATAAATGTGAAGACTTGAATTTAGATTAAAATCAGTGATATAAAAAAATTCATGCGATTTTATGGTTCATATCTATAAAGAAAATCCTCACTTTATAATTTTGTCTAGACAGCGAATATATAAGGTATGACTATCTTTTTCTATAAACATAAAATTTTAAATGTTCATGAGTTTGTTTCTTTACAAGGACTATTTATACTTATTAAAATCACTCTTTCAGTGTTTAATATTGTTTAGAATATTGGCAGTTCTCAATGGCATTCATCAGAGTCCTATTATGATGTGTTTTCCCATATAAATTTGCCTTTCAGGAAAAATAAAAAGGTGTAATCTTGCTGATACCTGCACACTAGTATCAACTTCTGATGGTATATATAAAACACTTAGAATAGTGTCTGCTATATAGTTAGCATTCAAAAATTATCTATTATCATTACTACTGTAGTTGCTTAATATATTGGCTTACTATAGAGAGAGACTATGTGATTATTTGTCTGTTTCAAGAAAGAGTCCTTATATTATACATAATGGACATTACTAAATGTATCTTAGTTTATTTATTTATGTTTATTAAGTTATAGTAGGCATACAACATTATATTAGTTTCAGGTGTACAACATAGTAATTCAACATTTATATATTTTATGATGTGATTGTCACACTAGGTCTAGTAACCATCTGTCATGTACAGTTATCACTATTATTGATTAAATTCCCCTTATCTTAATGTTTTTGTTTTTGTCTTCTGAATTTAGTTAATAGACATCTATTCCTTAGAGATGGACAATACATTGCATTTTTTTCATGGAACATACTTAACACATATTTACACAGTATATAATATGTGCCAAACTGCTGGATAGATCATATAAAGTAAGAGATTATTAGACCTTACATTCTACATATATAGAAATCAAACACTTGAATAAGCATGTAATTGTAAATTGTGGTAAGTACTATGAAGGAAAAAAATAAGGTGCTATGAGAGAGAAAAACTGCAAGAATAATTTAGGTTGGAGGAGGCAGATCAGACAAGACTTTCTGTGAGAAACAGATACTTAAACTGGGACAGAAAGTATAAACAGAAGTCAGCCAAGCAAAGGAGGGGTAAGAACATTTGTACTCAATGTTTGTATGTACAAGACTTCGGAGAGGGCCAGCAACATTAATCACATTCCCAAAGGAGATCACCATTTATAAAAATACAAGAACCATTCACTGAGCTAAGCCTTAAAATATGGCTGCATGTTGAGTAAGAAGGAAAAAGAAAGGATTGTTCATTTGGGCAAAGCAAAGAAGTGTGAAAGGAGAATTGTGTAAGTAACATCTGAAGGCTGAGTTGTTGGTATCAGTGAGGATATCAATCCCCTAATATTTAGTGTTTACTTTTATCCAGATGCTATGTTAAGTACTTTTACATTCATTTTCTTATTTGAATATACATGCCTTACTCATGAAGTAATAATAGAGTTAATATCATTATTGTTCCTAGTTTAGAGAAGAGTGGGGCTTAGAAGGGATAAGGAATTCACACAATGCCAGATTTAATAACTGACAGAACTAAAACTATCAGATGCCAAATCTTATTTTTAAGTGAAGTACAGTGGATACTGCTTCTTAGATTTGAAAAATGTCTATTTAGTTTAATATAGCATTCTATTTACTTTATTGATAAAAGAGTAAGTTCTGAGAACAACTTACAAGAATTTATTTGCGCAAGTAATAATTATTACTAGTTCATCACACATACATACCTAATTAGTCCACAATATTACTCAAAGGTCACTGTTAGAAAAAAACATCCTAACAAGTCAATTCCTTTATTAACAACCACAATGGTAATATAAAAAGTTTCTGGCTTTTCTAATTCAAATTTTGAGAAAACAAAACATTCATTTATTATGAAAGATAACTTTGTATAAAATTCTGCTGTATCATCATTTGTCTGTAGAAACAAATATAAAAATAATAAAAATGCACATTAAGTGCATGGACATTTTTTTTTTGTAAATATCCATCCATCACTATATTCCTTTTATGTCAGGAAAAATAGTGAAAGACTTTGACATGGACAAAAACTATTACTGGGTGTCCTATGTAGTGGCTCATTCTGGATTATTTGAACTGTTCACAGTCTTCCTGCTATTTAAAAAGTCTAACTTGTAAAAACCAATAGTAATGTAAATGGTTTTTGTCTAAATGATTCTTCTATACTATGAAAACGCAATGGACTGCCTTGTAGACAATAACCAAGTATTGCATCTATTTGTAAATTAATTTCAGCATTTCTAATGTTTATATATTTGTGTTTTTTGAATTTTCCAGTGACTCAATAGTAACAGCTTTCTGATTGCCTCATTAATTAATGATTGAACAAACATCTTTGATATGTATTCATTTGGTATTAGTAATAAAATTTTACCTTTAAAAATTATTCTTTAAAAGTTTTAGAGATCATCCACTAAGATGCCGAGTGGATTCATCTCATAGAACTAAATAAACTGTGCTGCCAGAGGAAGGCATTTATAAAACAATTGCTTAAGAAAACGTGTGTTTTCTTAGCAACCAGGTGAATTCCAAATGCCAAAAGAACTTTATTCAGATAACTGTCTGTTTCTTTAGGTTAAAAAACACTTTAAAATACCCCATTACATTGATTTGTGTTTTGTCTTTGTTTCTAATTTGTCTACTGCCAGGAAATTGTTGCTTATTGGTGGTAGCAATGCTTGGCACTTTGGTTTTGTGGTCTGATCATTTGGTGATCTCTTTAAATAGATTACAGCTTTTTATTCTCTATTGGGTGGAAGATGACAGAAAATCTTGTTTACAGTTCTTTTTATTTGCTTCATCAAGTTAAAAACAATTAAGAATCTAGTTCCCTATAGGAAGGAGAACAGGTCTTTTATTTTTATTTCTTCTTCTGGTATAGATGCATTTTTGTGGTTCTGTATTTACTCTGGACCTGTGGCTGAAGTTACATACAGAATTGAAACCATAAGCTCTCGGTGTTTGTTACCTGCCATTCAGAACGGCCTTTGAACTACTAGGTGAGTGTGAAATGTTGCCCAATTTCTGTAAATTATTAATTAAAATATATGTTTACTAAATTAAAGGAGCTTTGTTCTGACTTACTTACAGATATAAATGCCTACATAAGTTAATTATTCCTAAAATCACCTGAAATAAGGAAATCGAATTTCTCATATTTCAAATATGCTACATTAAAAAAGACTTCTAATAGAAATTACCTCATAAATATTTTAAGAATCCAAGTTCTTATAATTAGGGTAAGTCTTCAGCCAAAATACTAGCTTAATAATTTTGGTTTAAAAATTATTTAAAAAAAATTTATCCATGCTAACTATACATTTTATTTTTCTTGGGTTGGTGTCCCTAAGCATATACAGCTTTACTGACTGAACAAAGTAACATTACTCCTACATAATACTTAGAATTATGAAAAATATATTTATGTTTGATTAAGTTGAATCATTCTAACAAATTTTATTTCAACAGTTTTTATGTTTTTAGCATGTGAGTTTGAAGATAATTTCCATGACCTTTAGGTGATTTAAATTTGTACTGACATTAAACTGAGTTCATTACTGGATAAACATTAGGTGCCAAAAATTTTTTTTAGTAAGATAAAATTAGGAAACATTGATTACTAATCAGTTAAATTTATTTATTGTGGTGAAATATATGTAACATGAAATTGACCATTTTAACCACTTTTAAGTATACAATTCAATGGCATGAAGTAAATTGACAATGTAATGCAAATATCACCACTACCCATTACCAATAACTTTTCCATCATCCCAAAGAGAAACCCTGTGTCCTTTAAACTATAACTCTCCATCCCTCACTTTCTCCAGCTACTGGTAACCTCTATCTTGTCTTCTGTCTCTATGAATTTGACTATTCTGGGGACTACATGTAAATGGAATCATATAACCATTGTCCTTTTATGTCTGGTTTATTTAACTCAGCATAATATTTTCAAGGTTCACCCGTATTATAGAATAAATCGAAACTTAATTTCTTCTTATGGCTGAATAGAAAAGCCCATTGTGGGTATACTTGTACACTACATTTTGTTTATCCATCATTGGACATTTAGGTTATTTTTACCTTTTGGCCATTTTGCTGCTATGAACACTGGTACACTAGTCCTTGCTTTCTATTCTTTTTTGGGTATAGACCTAGAAACAGAATTGCGGGATCACATATTTAACTTTTAGAAGAACCACAAAAGTGTTTTTCGCAGTGGTTGCACCATTTTACATTTCTTCTAGCAATGTACAAGGGTTCCAATTTCTTCCAATCATTTCTCAACACATTTGTGTGTGTGTGTGTGTGTGTGTGTTTGATAATAACCATCTTAATGGATGTAAAGGGGTATTTCCTTAGGTTTTGATTTGCAGTTCCCTAAGAACTAGTGATGTTCAGTATCCTTTTGTGTGCATTTGCTATTTGCATATCTTGTTTGAGAAAATATCTATTCAAAGCCTTTGCTGCTTTTTGATTTGTTTTGTTACTGAGTTGCAGGAATTCTTTATATGAGGGTTGTGTAAAAAGTATCCAATCATGTAATATGAAAAAAAGAGGCATTTATGGCTGACTTGTTTCCAGACAGCTTTCATATATTCTAGATATTAATCCTTTACCACACATATGATTTGCAAATATTTTCTCCATTCAGTAGGTTGTCTTTTCACACTCTTGATAGTTTTCTTTGATACACAAAAGGTTTTAATTTTGATGAAGTCCAATTAGTCTTTTCCTTTTGTTACACTTATTAGTAACTGTAATTTTTTTCATTGTTAGACTTATTGGGATGACATTTGTTAGCAATATAATACTATTATGGTTACACCCCCAGCCGTACATTCCCTCCCCCAAATTCTGGATGCTTGTTCTTCCCAAGTATTTAAAGTCAAATTTACATTATTACTTCTTTTTTCCTCTCATTTTTATCCATATTAGGGATTTAGAGATTTTTTTTTTTTAAACCGACATGGTCTAAATTATCACTGCTTAGTCAGTTGTACTTATCATTTAATCTTTTCTAACCTGGCACTTTTTACAAACTATCATTCAGCCAGTGACTGAAAGAAGTGATATGTATCCTTAAAAGTTTCTACCTGAAGATTATTCATCTCAGAATTTGTATCAAGACTCACCTCTCTAAAAGTTGTAATGAGAACATAGTGAAGGAAAAGAAAATAAAATGTAAAACCATGAGCAAAAGCCCCCTAACATTTATACAAATGAAATATTAGCTTGACCAATCTGTTAAGATTTTAAGACTTAAAATGATCCTCTTAAAGGGATTATTTTAATTAAGCCAGGTAATTTACTTAAAGGTAGGTGATGAAACTGCTAAGAAAAAAAGCAAAACACTTTGGAGTAACGAATTCCTTGGAAGCCACATGATGAGAAAGCTTATTGCCACATACTACAGGATCTTAATGATATTAGAGTACTTTAGGTACAGGAAAAACTCCATTAAATTAAATTTCTTGATAGAATATGCTCAGTGGCACCTAGCCTTTCACAAAAAAAAAACACTGCTAAAGATCTTTCAGAATAAAACACATCTTCCATAATATGTTACAGCCTACCTCCAAGGATAGAAGGTAGGCTGTGTGCTTGCAAAATCAATGCAAAAGCCTCTTTGTCTTACCGGTTCATCTGCACTGCCTGTTGCATGATGGGAATAATTGATGAGACCAGGGATGGGCTGTTCACCGTGTGCCATGATAACAGCAGGACTGGTGTAGAATGGATGCTTCTAATGCACAACACATAACAACTATGAATATAGTGACAGGAAAACATGAAACTATACAAGCAAAATGACTGGAAAAAAAAAGGGTGAAAACAAATGGGACAATGAAATGTCAAATCAGCTTAGATTTCAAATGCTATAAGCTGTTTCTTAAGATTGAAATTGATGGTACTTTTTACTCTTTTAATTAAGAGTAAAAGATAAAGAACATATAATGATTTTTTAATGTACCTATTTTACCAATCAGTTCCATAAAAACAAAGCAAAACGAACCTCACATACAACTTAAATACTTACTAGCCTTAAGTAAGAATTTAATGGATTATTAAATAGATTTGGAGACAGAATCTTCTCATCTTCAGTGAAAGAGCCACTGGTTGTTAAAATGATCTCCATCGATTCTTTTTAATTGAAACACTGTCAAAAAACTCTCTAATGCTAAGCTCATAGTCAAAATACCTGGATGATCCATAAAACTTTAGGAATTACTTCATGTAGTGATTAGATTTTCAATCTTTATGCTCTCAGTTAATGCACAATCATTATTCCCAGAAGTGATAGGTTACTTTCTGAAGAAAGTAAGTGGATTATACTAGTTACGGAAAATAATGTAAATCATGTTCTATAACTTTAAGATGAATAAATTTATTCAGCTACCTCATGGTACTCTATTTACCCTCAGAATTTCCTCAAAAATATTTTTAATACTTTGGTACTGTCCTGATATTACTTAATTAAATGAAAAATACAAACACATTATATCTATTTCCATTCTATATCACTAAGGTAATTTATGTCATTATATTTAAATAGTGCTTAGTTAATTGTTAAAAAGCTTTGTATTGAAAAATCTTTCTCAACTAATTTCTTGAATCATTTAAGGCAGAGCTGGGCAAGACATTGATCATGGTGGACCACCAAGCAATTTTGGGGTTACTGCCTAAATGATAAAATAAATACTAGTGCACTGTGGCACTTGGAGAAGTAGCCCTTGCCTTGAAAAATGTCTGCCTTGGCCTGATCTAAGGTCTCTTATCTTCAGTTTGCTGCTCCTTTAAGAATTTCTGAATATTTAATGTTTTGAATATATGAACACTATAGATTTAGTATGAGAAAAAATGACATCTCCAAAGAGTTCTTAAATGTCACATTTGTTATCACTGCAGCTCTTACTTCAGTAGGTAACAGCAGTATCTAAAATACCTCAGAACTCAGAATAAACACCAATGTTTTCAAGGACTCTTTCCATATGTAGGATACAGCTATGGCGTGTCATGAGTATCCCAGTTCTTTCTTAAGGATGCCCTGAAGAGGTATTAACTAATGGAATGATGGGATGAAAAGAAGGATGAAATCAGTACATTTACCTGTGGGTCCTTTAGATCTTTGGGTCTCTCTCAGCAGGCTTACCTTGGCAGCAATGGCTGCTGCAGTTATATGCGATGAAGAACTGTCTTCTGTTGAAGCAACACCACTGTCTTTCTTCTCTTCTTCCTCTTCCTCACACTGAACCCCTTTGTCTTCTGTCTGTTTATGGGGGCTAGTTGTGGGAGGAGGGGAAAGAGGAGGTGGTGGGGAAGGTAAATCTTCAAGTTCATCATGCACTTCCTTTACTTTTACAATGGCATCACGTAAAAGGTCAATGGCATGAGGTAGAGCTGGCAGTATGAACTGAAAGCATTCCTGTATGCACGAGAAAGAAAGAAAATGAAGATGAAGCACTTTTACAGGTATATAAAATGGTAGCAATAAAATTTATTTGTGAGTTTGGATCTGTATTTCTCTTTATCAGTCTTAAAAATGAATCATATTTAAGGCATTATCTTTATAATATGAAATATGAAGTAAATATGGCACATATCACAGTATTCTCCATAAGCTGAAAAACTATAGTACTATGTAAGCACACAGTACCTTTAAAAAAAATAAAATTTCAATACAACTTTGGGGTTTAAAGATACATTATGGGAAAGGGAGGAAACAGTTTTCACCTTCTAGATATAGCAGAGTGCTGGAACTAACAAACCAATTGAAGATTGAACTACTGTATTTAGAGAACTGAAGTTCTGATAACTGAAGTGTAGCTAGACAATGTTGTATAATATGTAAAAATAGATATGTTTGTACAGAACACTGAATTAAAGTCAATATAGTTTCCTACTCAGGTGCCCACTATTACCATCGATGTATCATCAAAAGAGAACAAGTAAGAACTTTAACATCAGAATACAGGGCCAGACATATTTGGGGGATGTGTTTGGGCAGATGTCTTTCTCTTTACATTTAAAGTAACTTACCTTAAAATGTAAGGTATAAAGAAATATCTTAAAATTTATGGAGGATTACTGAAATACCTGAAATAGTGCCTAATCTTTTGATCTCTCTTTGTATGGCTCAATCACTTTAAATATTGTATGATAAAGAATTTAACCTTGACTAAAGAGAGGTCTGGCCTTTACTCTCAACTTCTGGGGGTAATGTCTAGTTCCTTGGCATGTTACGCCTGACACAAGTGTCTTTGGGGGCTTTGGCCACTCAGTCTGACAATGTGGTTTGTTATGAGGGCTTGGGGAAACATATCAGTTTTGGCTCTAGAAGGAATTAGAGAATGAAGGCATCAATCTCCTCTCTGGAGAGGGCTAGACTAAAGGTTAACCATGTGGGCAATATTTGATTGAGTCCCAGTAAAAACAATACACACCAAAGGCAAAGGTAAGGGTATCTAGTTAGCAATACTCTGTGTATTATTTTCTCATATTATGGCAGAGAAGAGGTAAAGCTGTCCATGACTCCATGGGGGAGGATGACCAGAAGTTTCTAATTTAGTACCCTTCTTAAACTCTGTCCTATCTGCTTCTTCCCTTGGCTGATTTCAATCTGTATTCTTTCCCTGCAATATACTATAACAATGAATATGAGGGCTATCTGGAAAAAATTCAGCCATAATGCCTCTATTTTTCATATTTCATGGCTGGATATTTTCCAGACAGCCCTTGTATAACAGCTTTCAGTGAATTTTTAAAGTTCCTCCAGTATATTATTAAAACTGAGGGTGGTTTTAGAAATCCCTGAATTGCAATTGGTGTCAGAAGTGAGGGCAGTCTTGTGAAGTGCTCCAATTTTGTAGTTGGCTAACTTTTGCAGTTGGCCAAAACTCCTTATAGTTGGTGTTAGAAGTAGCATTTATTAGCAAGACCTTCACCTTGATCTGGGAGGAGGAAGAAAGAGAGAGTGAGGAATAAGTAATCTTTACAGCCTGAATGAACACGTGGTCACTCATAGTATGGAAATACAGCTATGATTAGTTATTGAAGATAAAAGTTGGCAGTAAAATTTTGAAATGAAAGATCCAACTCCTAAGGAGTCATGTCATTGGATGCATAAAGAAATGCAAAACAAGAAGTAAGGTAAATACACAACCTTTTGGTTACTGTTTGCCATGCTAACTAAAAGGAATGTAAGGGAGACTGTTGGGATGGCACCTGAGGCAGAGCCAAGCATGGATTCCAGCTGGTTGGACGCATAGCCACTAGCCTCAGAGCTGCTTTCCAAAGGAAGTAAGTTACGCTGAAGCAATAAACAGTGAGTAAAGTTAGACTGATTCATAAGAAAACAAGAAAAGAGAAATGAGAGGTTCAATGGACTTGTCCTAGCAGGGTGGAAATATTTAGATGATTACTAAGAAATGGATGAATATAAATTGAGCATTGATGGGGACAAAACAGAGGTCTTAATGTAGCACTGTTGTGGGTTGAGTAGACAGATAGAGTACTTGCTGGTTGCCTGACAGTGTCTTTGTTTGCCTGGTGACTTTGGCTATTGGACTGTCCAACAGTGTGGTTTATTATGAGGGTTTTGGGTCCTAACCAAATCTCTATTTACCCTAGTATGGAAAAATTTAAAAAGCCAGATGCCAAAGATGACTATAAGAAACCTCTTACCTTGAATCACCTGAAGTGATGGTCCCATAATCTAATCAAGATAAGGCCTAAAAGGGTCTGGATCCCTTGGCCCAATTCAGGCTTGGAAATTCAAGGCCATATGCACATAAGTGAATGAAATGGTCAGGGGATAGAGAAGAGATTTGTGGGGACTTCTTGACATGTGAGTCCCAGGTACTGTGATTCTACAGCCTGATGAAGTCCTAATGGGGGCTACTATTAGATTGGGATGATATAGGAATGCAATAGTGGTGAGATTAAGGTGAAAATTTGGATAAAAATTAAAATGTTTGTACAGTGAATTTTATGTGAAGTGGTGAGTCTCCTTTACCTGGGGATGGATACTGTGTTTGACTAGAGAATTCTTTCCGTAACTAGTATTATGAAACAGAAGACATGTACACCTACTCTTCCACCAATATAGATGGGATATTCTAAGTGGGGATCGATAAATTTGCCTGAGCCGACACAGTTCTTTCATTTGCTGTATAATAGCCCTGTGTGGAGTAAAGACTAGGGCTTATGGCAAAACCTCTGAGTGCCATACTGAGTACAACAACTGCTGGGATTTTTGACCAGAAGATTTCTACTTGAGAGACCATTACTAGCTTGTTATTGGACTCTGAGACTGCCCCTATGACTGAAAGACATAAAATAATTTTGAAATCTGAATATCCATAATGTTTTAGGTAATGTTAGACAAATACTCTAATGGGTAAGGCAATGCCCAGGACAGTTCCATAATAAAATGGAAATGGGAGATATAGGATCATGCTACCAGGAGAATACAAGGAGGTACTCACGAGCAGGTAGCCTCTTTTCACCTAGGGCCGACTTCGGAACCACCTGAGGAGCTGCCGGATCCTATGGCCACTTGGGCCACTTGGGCGGTGCCCTATAAACAGCTTTCTATTGATCAACAAAGAGCTGCTTGGTTTATGGATGGCAATTCCAAGGTGAAGGGACAGCATCCTGTTTGGAAGGCCGCCACTCTGATTGAAGAAGGTAAAAACAAATCAGCTCGATAGGCTGAACTACATGATGTCTGGCCCTATGTTTGGGTTTTTACCAACTCATGGCACATGTCCTATGGCCTGGTCATATGGTTAGGCAGAAGGACATGGAAAATTGGTCTACTAAATTGATCCCTGTATGGGGCATGGCCCTGGGATTGCAAGGGGTATATTAAAATAGGGTATGTTAATGCCCATCAGAAGAACTCCCTTCCAGAATTGGAAACTGATTGGAACTGGTGAGCAGACATCATTGTGCTTGCTTGATGTGGCTACCTGGGCCCACAAGATGAGTGGGCATTAGGGAGCTGCAGAAATAGGCTGAATGTAGATATACTCCTCTTGCACTGAGGCATAAAATGCCAACAAGAACTGTTCTGTCTGCTTACAAGAGAGGCAGAGACGGTAGAGGGCTACACTGCAGATCGCACAGGGGGAAAGCCCTGCACATAGCTGGCAGGTTAGACTGATGCCAGTTGCCTCTGGAGGCTACAAATGGGTCCTAATAGGAATAGACACTTACTCTGGACTGGGCTTTGCTTACCCAGTGGTAGATAAAAATGTTCAGTGTACCATAAAAGGACTAGAACAGAAGATATTGATTACCATGGAGTTACTTTTTTTTTTTTTAATATCAAGGAACACACTTTCATCTACAGAGCAATGATTTGATAGAAAATTGGAATGGGAAACTGAAATATTTGTTGTCTCAAAGGGGAAAAGATAAAGACATGAAGGGCTTACACACCTTCACTGGTGTGTGATCACAGTCAACATGAGATGGTCTGAGGTAGATAGGTTCCTCTACTTTTTGGGGGAACAGGGGCTCAGGGAGGATGCTGTATGACTATACTTTTCCCTTCAGGACTATATTTTTTCTCCCTCCCCCCGTCTCCCACATCATCTCAACTTTGTTTTTCTACCAGATGTACTGGTCCTACCTAGAACCAGGGCTCCAACTGTGGGTGTCCACTAGTTCTAAATTTTGGTAACCCTACTTTACATGAATGGAAATGAACTGAGTGGGAGGACTTGCTAAATTAGTAATATTGATGGCATTCTGAACCACATAGTAGCCAAATCAACTGTGTCATTCAAAGATTTTCAAAGGAGAAGTTTGGGTATAAACTGATAGAAGGAATTGTAGCTAAAGGTGAAGAAATGAATAAGTGGGGTATGCAATGAGGGAAATCCAGTATTATATTGGTGTTATCAAGAGATTCAGAACAAGAGATGATATTGTTTCTTAGCTCAGTTGTAACAGATGCCAGAAAGGGTAAAGCCATATGTTGCTTTTGGAACCTAATAAGCCTTAAATCTGAGTAGTATTACTCTGGGACTCACTTTTATCATATGATAATGATGACAGACTAGGCTAACTGTTCATATGTGTGTGTAGGAATTAAGTAATGTCCCAGTATCTTCTGACTGTTATTTTCAGGTTATATCTACTGGGATATAATGCTGGCATTTGATGGTCATATGTATTGGGAAACTGAATGACTTCTCAAAATGTAATACCAATGGAAAATGACTGGCCTGAGCAAAGGAACTAATTTGTACTCTTGATACATTCTGATGTGAATGCGAATGCATCAGAATGTACAAATAGTAGATCAAGGTGGTAAATTAGTACATTAGTACAAAATATGAAAATATATGTAAAGGGCTACAGAGGATGCATTAAATGTTTCTCTAAATCTACCCCAGTGCCATAGTGGCTTCTCCAAATTTTAGGCATATTCATACTTTTACTGTTGTATCTATCATATAAATGCTACAGTAAATATAGAAGCCCAGACAGACAAAAATAATCTGCTTGCTGTAAAAAATTAACCTTACTCAAAGAGAGTCTGGCTTTTGCCCTCAGTTACTGGGAAGTGTATCTTTGTATTAGGGATTTTTCCCAGCAGACATTTTAATAGTGTGATTTATTACACGATTATTACACGATTTATTTGGGCAATGTGGTATCAGTTTTGCCTCTGAAATGTGTTTGATACTAACAGTATCAGCTCATCATCTGGGAAGGGCTAGAAACTAAAAGTCATCCATATAAGCAGTAAGTGATGAGCTCCGGACACCAAAGGCTTGGAGCTTCCCTGATTGGCAATACTCCCTATGTTGTTACATATTGATGCCAGGAGATTAATGCATTCATGACTCCACAGGGAGAGGATCATGGAAGCTACTCATTTGGTAATTCTCCTTTACTTTGTCTAACGCATTTCTTCACTTGGTTGATTTTCATGTGTATCCTTTCCCTGTGATAAGCCATAACTGTAGGTATACCATCTTTCAGTGAGTTCTGAGAGTCTTTTTAGTGAATTATTGAAACTGAAAGTGGTTTGAGAAACACACTGAATTGCAATTGGTGTCAGAAGTGAGGGCAGTCTTGTGGAATGCTCCAACTTTTTGTTTGGCTAACTCTCAGTTGGCCAAAACTCTGTATGCTAAACCATATAAATCTCAAGGTTGCTTACCTGAGATCCTTTCTTGCTACCTGGCAGGTTAATTATGAGAGTTTTCCCTCTGATTCCACATACAGGCCTGAAAAGAAAGGGAAACTGGATGAATACTAAATTACAATGAAATGTTGGTTTAAATACATGCACAAATATTAATCATTGTACTTTACATGTGAACAACTGTTTTATAACTAAAACTGTTGTGGCTAGAGATTTACCAACTGCTATACAAATGAGGCAACCTGGCTGGGGTTTTTACAATAATAGTGTGGTGGACAGGAAAAAAGCATTGAACATGGTATCAGAATATATTAGCTACTTTAAATAAATAATGGGCAAATTATCTTCTTTCTCTAACTTCAGGTTCTTTATATCTCAAACAGTTGTAAGATTTCAGTAAGAGAGTGTACTGGAAAAAGCCCAGGACAGTAATAGTTATGTTCAAAAGTCTAACATATAAGGCACTCAGAGCTGAGTAAGACACTTGAGCTCTTTTCAAAAAATCAGTAAGTTTTAAAGAAAATAAGGTTATCTCACAAATGAATGGCAGTGGGGAGAATTTGAAGAGCTCAGTTAACAGATCCACCGATAAACAAGTCAATTTAAAGTAAAAGGTCTTTTTGAGATCACTGTAAATTTCCAGGACACTTTTAAATAAAGTAGTTAGATAATAAACGAATAGTAGAGAAGAACTGGAAAACTGAGATAAGAATTGAAGGTCTGGATTTCATATGAAAGTTGAAATGCTCTGCCAATAAACTGGCTGTATTACTTTCACCTGGCAACATCTCATTTTCATCAACTGAAAACAAAGGAATTGATTAGTCTATTTCTAAAATGGCACAGCTAAGATTGAAGTTATGTAAGAACGTTCTTCCAAAATATCTGTCTATGATTGAGTTTATTTACTCTTACTCTCAGAAATAACCTAAAATTGTTTTCTCTTTTTTCATTTCCTACTTATAAAGAGAATTGATAGCTATTTATTTAAAACTTTCCATATTCTTTTCTTTTCAATTGTGATATAATTGACAAATATTGCTGTATTACTTTTAGGTGTACAACATGTTTTGACATATGTATGTACTATGATTTAATTACCACAATAAGTTTAGTTAACATCCATCATCAGAGTTACAAATTATTTTTCTTATGATGAGAACTCTTACGACATATGTATTCTCTTAGGAACTTTCAAATATGCAATGTGGTATTATTAACTGTAGTAACCATGCTGTACTTCACATCCTCAGGATTTATTGATTTTGTAAGTGAAATATGTACCCTTCACCCATTTTACCCATTCCTCAATCTCCACTTCTGGCAACCACCAATCTGTTCTCTGTGTTTGTGAATCTGGTTATTTTTTAGATTTCGAATATGAGATTACACAGTATTTGCCTTTTGGTCTGATTTATTTAACTTAGCATGATGCACTCAAGGTCCATCCATATTGTTGCATTTCCTTCTTTTTTATGGCTGAATGATACTTTACTGCACACACACACACACACACACACACACACACATTAATATATTCTATGTATGTATATATTTTCTTTTTTTTTTTTTTTTGCTTTTTGGTATGTGGGTTGCTCCCTGGCTGGGAATCGAACCCAGGCCGCAGCGCTGACAGCGCCAGCGCCGAAGCCTTAAGCCACTACACCAACAGGGAACTCCCGTATGTATTTTCTTTATCCATTCATCCATCGATGGACATTTAGGTTCTTTCCATGTCTTGGTTATTGTAAATAATGCTCCAATGAACATGGGGGTGCAGATATCTTTTTAAGACAGTGATTTCAATTCCTTTGGATAAATACCCAGAAGTGGAATTGCTGGATCATATGGTACTTCTATTTTTAATTTCTTGAGGAACCTCCACAGTTTTCCACAATGGCTGAGCCAATTTACATTCCCACCAACAGTGTACAAGGATTCCGTTTTCTCCATCCTGTCTCGTTATCTCTTGTATATTGATGATAGCCATTTTAACAGGTGTGAAATGACAGGCCATGTGGTTGTGATTTGCATGTCCCTGATAATTAGTGATGCTGACCACTTTTTCATGTACCTATTGACCATTTGGAAGTTTTCTTTGGAAATATGTGTTTTCAGGACCTCTGCCTATTTTTAAATCAGATTGGGTTTTAAAAATTGAGTTACATAACTTCTTAATGTATTTTCAATATTAATAATCTCTTATCGTATTATTCATGAATATTTTCTCCCATTTTGTAAGTTGCCTTTGCAGTTTGTTCATGGTTACTTTTGCTGTACAGAAGCATTTTAATTTGATGTGGTCCCACTTGCTGATGTTTGCTTTTGTTGTTTTTGCTTTTGGAGCCAATTCCAGAAAAGCACTGCCACGAACAATGTCCATGAGCTAATTCTCTGTTTTCTTCTAGTAGTTTTATGGCTTCAGGTCTTATATTCAAGTCTTCAATCCATATTGAATGGGTTTTGGTGTATTGTGTAAGGCAGTGCCCTATTTCATTCTTTTGAATGTGTCTATCCAGTTTTCCCAACACCATTTTTCCAAGAGACTATCTTTTCCCCATTGTATACTCTTGGTTCAGTTGCTGGATAGTAATAGACCATATATATCTGGGTTTATTTATGGGACCTCTATTTTTTTCCATTTATCTATGTGTCTGTTTTTATGCCAATACCATATTGTCTTAATTACTACAGATTTGTAATATAGTTTAAAATCAGGAAGTGTGATACCTCCAGTCTTTTCTTTTTTCTAAAGATGTTTGGCTATCTAGGGTCTTTTATTGCTCCATTAGGACTATTTGTTTTATTTCTGTGAAAAATTCCATTGGAATTCTGACAGGGATTGCACTGAATGTATAGATTGCTTTAGGGAATATGTACATTTTAACAATATCAATTCTTCCAATGCATGAGCACAAAATATCTTCCTCTTTGAAGTTTTGATTTATTTCATCAACCTCTTAGAATTTGCAGTGTACAGACCTTTCACTTCCTTGGTTAAATTGATTCCTAGGCATTTGTTTTTGTTTTTTTTTTTGGATACAATTGTAAATGGGATGGTTTTCTTAATTTCTCTTTCTGTTGATTCATTATTAATATACGTAAACACAACTAATTTTTATATATTAATTTTGTATCCATTCAACTTATTGACTGAATTTGTTTATTAGTTCTAACATTATTTTTGGTGGTCTTTATGGTCAATTGTGTATATCATGTTACCTGCAAATAGAGATGGTTTTACTTTTTCCTTTCTGATTTGGGTGACTTATTTCCTTTTCCTTGCCTAACTGCTCTGGCTAGGACTTCCAGTACTATATTGAACAAAAATGGCAAGAGTAGTTATCCTTGTCTTCTTCCTGATATTAGAGGAAAATATTTTCATTTTTCACCAGTGAGTATGATGTTAGCTGTGGGCTTGTCATATATGACTTTGCTTTATGTTGAGAAACATTATGTCTATACTCACTTTGTTGAGAGCTTTCATCATGACTGTTTAATTATGTCAAATGCATTTTCAGCATCCATTGAGATGATCATATGATATTTGTGCTGTGTTGTTAATGTAGTAGATCACATTGATTGATTTGTGGATGTTGAACCATCCACTTCATTATGGTGTATGATCCTTTTAATGTATTGTTGTAGTCAGTTTGATAATATTTTGTAGATAATTTTTGCATCTGTTTGTCAGGCCTATTAGCCTGTTAATTTTGTTTCCTTGTAGTGGCCTCCTTTGTTTTTGTTATTAGGGTAATGCTGACCTTGTTTATGATTTTGGAAGTGTTTCTGTTCTGTTTATGGAAGGATGAGTACTAATTTTGAGAAGGATTGGTATTAATTCTTCTTTAAATGTTTGGTGGAATTTACCAGTGAAACCATCTGGTCCTTGACCGTGTTTTTTTGGGAGGTTTTAGGTTACTAATTCCTTACTGGTAATTTGTCTGTTTGCATTTTTCTATTTTTAAATTCTAAATTTCACTATATAGTTACCTTTACTGGTGAAATTTACATTTTCATACAGTTTTCCTGTTATTAATATTCTTCTCTTTCAGCTTAAAGAATTCCTGTAACATTCCTTGCAAGATCAGTCTAGTTGTAAATTTTTTCAGCTATTTCGTGTCCTGAAATTTTCTCTCCTTCAATTCTGAAGGACAACTTTGTTGGATAGAGTATCTTGGTTGGCAAGGTTTGTTTTTTTCTTTCAGCACTTTGAATACATCACGATACTTCCTCTGGCCTACAAAGTTTCTGCTGAAAAACTTATTGATGTTCTTATGAGGGTTTCTTTGTATATAAAAAGTTGTTTTTCTCCTGCTGCTTTTAAGATTCTCTCCTTGTTTTTAACTTCTGACAAAATTACAATATGTGGGTCTTTGTGTGGATTGCTTTAGATTAATTTTATTTAGAAATCTTTGGGCTTCCTGGATCTGGATGTGTGTTTCCTCTCCCAGGTTAGGGAAATTTTTAGCCATGATTTATTCAAATAAAGTTGGGACCTTTTTGTAAGCACCTAATGCAATCTCATGGTCATTTACACACTTAAAAACTCCACTGTTATAAAACAAGGGAAGTTCAGAGAATTGTGCTAAAGTTATAATCTCCATATCATGAAATAAACATGAAATAAACCTCGTAATGGTTCTATTTTTAAAAGTACATTTTGGGTTTATGGGATAACAAACTTGATAAACTCTTCCACTGGTTCTAAAAAATTACTGATTTCTTAAATTCTATTTTGTCCTTTTCAATCCTTACGACATTTGTTTCTTTTACTTTATACAATCTTGAATAGAAGTAGTTATAGTCAGAGTCTTTGTCTTATTCCTAACTTTAAAGAGAAGACTAGTAACATTTAATTTCTAAGTATACTTGCTTGATCAGGTCAAGGAAGAGCCCTTCCAATCCTAGCTTGCCAAGAGTTGTTTATCCATAAATGGCTGTTAAGTTTTATTGAATGCTTTTCTGAGTAAGTTAGAGACTATATGGTTAATTTTCCTTTAATCTGTTAATGTGGTGATGCATGTTAATCAGTTATCTAGTGGTAACCATCTCTGTATCCTTGAAATAAACTTATCTTGGTCTTGATGTACAGTTTTTTATGCACTGTTGGATCTGCTGTTAATATTTTATTTTTAAAGTTTTTTCATTCATGTTCACCATGATATTAGTCTACACTTATACATTATTCTACTATCCTTTCCTGGTTTTAGTAAGAAGATCATCCTAGTCTTACAACATGAATTAGGAAACATTTATATTTCCACCATCTAAGGAACAATTTATGTAAGATAGGAATTACTTACTCATTTAAGGTTGTATAGAATATGAATGAAATAAACTTACCATTCTTTAAAAATACATTCATTTTTTAGAAAAATTTTACATTTACAGAAAAATTGAGAAGATAGTATAGAGTATTGACATATATACCCTGTATCCAGTTTCCCCTATATTTAACATCTTACGTTAGTATGATACATTCTTTACAATTAATGAACCAATATTAATGCATTATTATTAACCAATGTCCATACTTTATATTTCCTAGTGTCCTTTTTCTGTTCCAGGATCCCATCCAGATCACCACATTATATTTGGTTGTCATATCTCCTTATCTTGGCTATGGCAGTTTCCTAAACTTGCCTTGGTTTTGATGACCTTGACAGTTTTCAGGAGTACTGGTCAAGTATTTTATAGTGTTTCCCATTAGTGAAGTTCATCCTATATTTTTCTCATAAGACTAAAGTTATAAGATTTTGGAAGACTTACTATCAAGCTACAGTAATCAAGACAGTGTGGTACTGGTGAAAGAACAGAAAAATAAATGAATGGGATAACATAAAGAGCATGGAAATAAACCCACACAAATATAGTGAACTGATCTTTGGCAAAGAAGCAAGACAGTCTTTTCAACAAATGATAACTAAAACAACTGGATATCCAACAGACAGAAAAAAAAATCTAGACATAGACTTCCTACTCCCTTCATAAAAATAAACTCAAAATGAATCAGAGAACAAAATGTGAAACAGAAAACTATAAAACTCCTAGAAGATAACACAGGATAAAATATAGATGACTTGGGTGCAATTACTTTTTAGATACAACACCATGGGCACAATTATTGATAAGCTGGACTTCATTAAAATTAAAAACTTCTGTTCTATGAAAGGCAATGCCCAGAGAATGAGAAGATAGGGTACAGGCTTGGAGAAAATATTTGCAAAGGACACATCTGATATAGGAATATTAATCCAAATTTACAAAGAATTCTTAAAATTCAATGAGAAAACAAACAACCTGATTTAAAAACGGGCTAAACACCTGAATGGATACTTCACTAACAAAGATATACAGATGGCAAATAAGTAAATGAAAAGATGTGCAACATCATACATCATCAAGGAAATGCGAATTAAAACAATAAAGAGATACTACCACAGATCTATTAGAATGATCAAAACTTGTAGGAATGACACCACCAAATGCTGACCTACACATTGTAGAGCAATAGGAACTCTCATTCATTGTTGGTGGGAATACAAAATGGTACAGCCACTTTGGATAAGATTGGCACTTAGAAAATTAAACATATTCATGTCATATAATCCAGCAACTGTGCTCCTTGGTGTTTACCAAAGGAGTTGAAAATTTACATCTACACAAAAACCTGCACATGGATGTTTATAGCAGCTTTATTCATAATTGCCATAACTTAGAAGCAACAGAGATGTCCTTTCAGTGCTGAGTAAGTGAATGGATAAATAAATGGTGGTACATACAGACAATGGAGTATTACTCAGCACTGAAAAGAAATGAGCTATCAAGCCATGAAAAGACATGGAGGAAAATTAGATGCATATTACTAAGTGAAAGAAGCCAATCTGGAAAGATTACATACTTTGTGATTCCTAATATATGACATTCTGCAAAAGGCATACTGGACATGGACACAGTAAAAAGATCAGTGGATGGCAGGGGTTTAGAGGGAGGGAGGGATAAACAGGCAGGGCATAAATGATTTTTAGGATGGTGAAAATCCTCTGTATGGTAATGTAAAGATGGTTACACGTCATTATACATATTCCAAAACACACAGAATGTATACCACCAAGGGTGAACTATGGACTTTGCGTGATATGATGTGTCAGTGCAGGTTCATCAACTGTAACAAATGTGCCACTCTGGAGGGGGATGCTTATAATAGAGGAAGCTATGCATGTGTGGGGGTAAGGGGTACATGGGAAATCTCTGTAACTTCTTACTTTTGCTGTGAATTTAAAATGCTAAAAATAGTCTTAAAAATACCTTCATAATGATGTAAAAGAAATTACTTATATGTAAATCCATGTAAAAATTACTTACGTGTAACATGTATAGAATTTGTATGCTGAAGTATAAAATACTGTTGAAATAAATCAAAGACAATGCAAATAAATGAAGTGATATACTGTGCTCATGGATAAGAAGATTCAATAAAGAGAAGATGTCAGTTCTCTCCAAATTGAATATAGGTTTAATGCTATTCTTACAGAAACACTAGCAAGATTTTTGTAGCTATAAACAAGTTTACTCTACATTTATATGGAAAGTAAAAAGAACTAGTATAAAAATTATTTATGAAAAAGAGTAATAAAGTGGGAGAAATACATTTACCCAATTCAAGTTTTATTATACGAGGGCTGTCTAGAAAGCACCCAGTCATGTAATATGAAAAATAGAGGCATTTATGGCTGGGTTTTCTCCAGACGGATCTTGTATAGCTACAGTAATCAAGAAAGTGGGATACTGCTGGAGGGAAAGGCACATAGAACAGAATAGAGAAGCTGGAAATAGACCCACCCAAACGTGCCCAAATAAATTTTTACAAAGGTGCAGAATCTATTCAACAGAAGGAAAAATAGCCCTTTCAACAAACGGCGGCGTAAGTGGACATTCACAGGCAAAATAAGAATAACAACAAATCTCAATACAAAATTTACATCTTACACAAAAATTAACTTAAAATGTATCATGGATTTAAAAGGCAAAAACTAAAACTATAAACCTTTGAGGAAAAAAAAAACAAACCAAACAAAACATCTTTAGACCTTGGAGCAGGTGAGGAGTTTATATATTTGACACCAAAAGCACAACTGACAAAGGAAAAAAATTTAATAAACTGAACCTCATCAAAATTAAAACTTTTGCTCTGTGAAAGACCCTGTGAAGAGGATAAAAAGACAATGCATTGACTGGGAGAAAATGATTGTAATCCACATATCAAATATTATCCAGAATACACAAACAACTCTCAAAACTCAGTAAAAATACAAACAATCCATTTAGAAAATGGGCAAAAGACATTAACAGATATTTCAATGTAGACATGGCAAATAAGCACAAGCTCTGATGCTCACCATTATTAGCCATTAGGGAAAGGCAAATTAAACTACTACATATCTATTAAAACATCTAAAATAAAAATCATGACAATTCCAAATGCTGGTAAAGATGAGGAAAAACTGAATTACTCATACATTGCTGGTGAAAATGTAAAATGGTAGTTATTCTGGATAATAATTTGGTAGTTTATTTAAAAAACAAATTTGCAATTGCCACATGACCCAGTAAGTGTACCCTTGGTATTAACTTTTGTTAATAAAACCTATACACAAATGTTCATAGCAGCTTTGTTCATGATAGACAAAAACTGGAAATGACCCAGACATTCTTCAATGAGAAAATGCTGGAACAAACTATGATACATTCATTCCAGGAAATACTACTCAGCAAGAAAATGGAATGAAGTGTTGATTCATATAAAAATTGCATTAAATTTCCTGGAATGAATGTTCCAGGAAAAGGGCAAAAGGAGGGAACTTTGTGGTGACAGAATTGTTCTGTATCTTGATTCTATCAATGTGAAGATCCTGACTGCAATTTTGTGCTATAGTTTATTTAATAAGACATTACCATTGGGGAAACTTAGCAAAGGGTATATGGGACTTCTAAATACTATTTCTTACATTTGCATGACAATCTACAATTATATTTAAAAGTTTTATTTAATAACAAATTTAAAAAAATAGAGTTTTTCAGATGTAAATATAAAATTTTCATATGTGGGAGTTCCCTGGTGGTGTAGTGGCTTAAGGCTTTGACGCTGGCGCTGTCAGCGCTGCAGCCTGGGTTCGATTCCCCGCCAGGGAGCTACCCACATACCAAAAAAAAAGCAAAATAACAACAACAACAACAAAAAAAATTGGTGAGAGAAGAAACTCACATAGAAGTAAAGTTTAAAAAAAATTTTTTTTTCATATGTAAGTATAAATGGAAGGTATACTAGCAGGTACATGTTTATAAAACTTGAATATAGGAAAGCTAGTGGTGTTCTGAGAAAATATTAACTGGAGAGAAGTTTTGAGAGTTTGCTTGTATTTTAGTTGCTTTATTAAAAAAAAAAAAACAAAAAACTTACATGCTTTCTATTTGCTTTGCTTTTTTGTTTTTTACTTTTCATCCTTCTTTCTTGCCTTATTATTTTGATTGTTTCCCTTGTTTCCTTTCTTCCTTCTGCTTTTGAAAATTATATACTCTGTCCATTCTTTTAGTAATTACTGTAACAGTTTTCATATGTACATATTTTTAAAAATTAAAAAAAAAATCAGTATCTGTCATCTAGAAAACACAGGGCATTTAAAATATTTAACTTTGATCACATCACCCCAATTTACATGCCATTGTTTTGAAGAACTAGCTCCAGCATATTTTTTCTTACATAAAATAGACATTATTTTTATTGTTTCATATGGTCCATTTAAAAGTATTTACTTATGTATTTATCAATATCTTTATTCTCTTTTCCTTCTTGAATCCTCAACTTTTCATTTGGGACAATTTTTCTTCTGTAAGAAGGACATCTTTTAAATTCTTTAAGTGGGGTTTTTTTTTGGTGATAAAATCTACCCATTGGTGTTAGTAGAAAAATGACATTTTTTTCTCCCTACTTCTTGAATGACAACTTTGCTGGATGTGAAATTCTTGGTTAACAATTATTTTCTTTCAGCACATTGAAGGTATCATTCCAGTATCTTCTACTGTTACTGAGAGGTTTTAATAAACAGCCAAATTGCTAAAATCAGTTTAATTTTAGGTATTCTGTGTTTTTGTTCTCTCAATTTTTTGGAAGATTTATATTCATAGAATTGAAATTCACATTTGAAAAAATATTATCAATAAAAATAAAGTTCACAAAGGACTAATCAGAAAAAAATGTAAAGTTTAAAGTCTTAATATGTAAAAAATTCATAAAAATCAATAAGGAAGCATACTAGTCCAAAAATTGATAAAGAAAGTGAATAATCAAATTACCAAATGAGAAAATACAAAGTCAATAAATACATGTAAAATGACTAATATTGCTATTAAGCAAAGAAATGCACTATAAATAGTAATTTAATGTTTATTACACTGAGATAAAAATCAAAATTATAAATCAAGACACAGAAAATTGTGCATTTTTTCAATATTAAAGCATAATTTACATATCATATTATTTCATTTTCTGGGAATTTGTAAGATCTCTTTTTGTGTGGTATTTTATAATGTTACTATAATGTGTTAAGTATAAGTTTCTTTTTATTCATCCTGCTAAGGATTTGTTTGGGTTCCTGAATTGAAGATTAAACTCTTTTAAGATTTTGAGATTATTTTTGGTATTCTATTTCAACTATTTCCTTTCCTTCATTCTCTATTGTCTCCTTCTAAGCTCCAATTATATTTTATATATTCTCACTCTATCCTTCATTTTTCTTAAATTTTCCTTCATTCTTATGTGTCTGTCAATAGAGTTGCCTTCTGGATAATTTCTTCAAATGGTTTCATCTAGTTCCCTAATTTTCTCTTTAATTGTATATAATCTGCAGTCTAATCTATCAAGTTTTAAAAATCTCAATATTATAATTTTCAAGCTACTTCTTTTAGTACTCTTAAAAATATTAAATTTATTTATTTTTATTATCTGATAGTATAACAATATTGTCTTTCAGGTCTCTGATTCCTTAATGGTAGCCGGATTCTTGTATGTCTTGTCACTGTGTATGTCCTGCTAATTTCCACAGAACTTTATCTGTGACAAATCTTTGAGATTTAGGGTTGAAGTATAATTCTTCAAGAGACAATTTACTTCAGTCCATTGCTTGGGAAACTTCCAATCCAGAGCCACTGTAAATTAAATTCTCTTTCGCTTTCTATTTTTCAGACCGCACAAGTAGCCCATGCTTGAGCCATCACATGGTTATGATACAGACAGGGTAATAGCTGGACTTAACTCTCTTCCAGAGTCAAGGAGATAACTTAAAGAGATAATTCTGGTTCAATATTGTTTTCTTAAAAAATGTACTGAATTGACCCTGTGCACTAGATGCTCTGAAATATATACTGAATTAAAAGTGCACTAGAATTGTTATGTTCTGTGCAAGGATCTGAAGATACCATGAGGAACCTGAACCATGTTATTCAGATTATTATATGACTTACGATGAATGGAATTCAACTAGCCAAAAATTCTTATAGGGTTATAATATACAGCAAAATATATTAGCTGGGTGGGACGAGGGAAAAGGTGTCTGCTTTCCTTTGATGAGGTGGTCACCCACTCAAAGTCTGCCTCACTTGTCTTTTGCAACCTAGTATGAGGAGGGAACTGCCCCCCTCCCTCCAAAAAAACAATAAAACAAAACTGAAGTTTATGTATTAAAAATTGTGTATTTATTCTTACATATTTATACTTCAGTTACTTTCAAAGTACAATCCATTTGATGCAATACACCTGTCAAGATGCTTTTTCCATTACTCAAGTTTTTTGTTTTTTTGTTTTTTTAATAATTTTGGACATAATGAGTTTAATTACCCACTAAACCATTCACATAAAAATACATGCTAAACAGGGTTCATAAACTTAGGACAGAGGTAAGCATTTTTTGACAAATTAAGGTGTAGACATTCACCAGAATGGACTTTAACATTTAAAATAAAACTTTACCACAATGAACAAAACAATGTATTACAACTGACTTCCAGAACTGCCCAAATTATTTTTTAAAATATGATTTAATTTTTTTCACATTTTAAAAATTTTCTTTGGCAAATTTGTTCAAAATAACAAATTTTCATTTTACAATTTAGTTTATATTTATATTATATAACAGAGTACCCTAATTTGATGTTCATCAAGATACCTTTCTGTAAGCCCGTATAATTTATATCTTCCTTTTAAAATGTGTAAGTATCTTTTAAGTTGTCATTCTCAAAGATATTCTGGAGAAAAGTATGCAAATTAAACATCTATAAATTCTTTTCCACTTCTGTTATAATGCAGCAATTTATCATCTAACCCATAGTAGTCTATCAACTGAGTAAGGCTTAGTTTCTTGTTCTCCGCAAACATACCTGACTGCAACTCATAAAGCAACTGCTGTCTACAGCTCCTCCACTTCCTTATTAACAACTGTGACTGAGACACGTCATTCTTTTATCTATACATTTTGACTAGTTTTAACCTTCAAAGAAGGTCTTCTTTTTCCTTGATCCGCTTCACCAATTTTTTCCTTTGTTTAAATCCTTGCTTGGAAACATTCTCATTCGCAAAGTCATTTTGGAGATCACTGCAAGACCCAGTATCAAGTGAGTTAGATTCACATGCACTGATATTCTTGAAGGTATTTTTCAAATAGGTACTTTCTTCAAATTCACTGTCTATGTGTTTAAAATTTTCTTTAAACTCCAAACAGTTTTCTTCTGTTGAAGATACTGGTTTCTCAGAAAAGTTCTCTTTGTTTTCTTCATTCTCTACTTTAAGACATTTTACCACACTATAACAGGAATTAAATAAGTATCTAGTTTTCTTTAACCGTTCTCTAAGTGTTGCACTCATAGGCTGTTTCTTTGAACTACTTGCATGGGGAGATGGTGGATTGGCACAGGCCTGCAGAGTGCAAGGTAAAATCACAGCTGAGTCTGAAGGGCTTTCCATCTTCAAAATGAAACCTTGGTTTACCTCACTTGTTTTTATCAATATCCTCAAAATCTGCCATATGGGGGTTGGAGAAAAGAACAATTTTGGATAGTTAGAAATTCTTCAATTTCCTTACATCAGCTTCATACTGAAAGGAAATATGATTGAAATCTTGACTTAAAATATGACCAGGCCTGTCACACTACCCTAAAATCCTAAAAGCTGTGTGAGTAGAAATCCCACACTACCCCTAGAGAGAGCCCTTGATCATGGAAAGGGAGCTCTATTTGACTGCACAGCACAATCCCGAAGCAGTCCAGCTCCCGGACATCCACTCACCACCTGGTACACTACCTCCCTCAGCCACCCCACAGTGCCAAACCCAGGCAGCCATGACAGTTTGTCTCAAAACAGTTTTTGAACTTGTAAATTTTGATAATGCCTTTTAGTGTTTCTGCCATTTTGTTTTTTGTTTGTTTTTGTTTCACCTCTTCCACATTGGCAAAATGTTTTCCCTTGAGGAATTTTTTCATCTGGGAAAACAAAAAAATGTCACCTGAGGTGAGATTGGGTGAATAGGGAGGGTGGGGCATGGGGGCCATGCTGTGTTTGGTAAAAAACTGCTGAACACTCGTGATGTGAGCAGATGCACTGTCATGCCACACGTTGCTTGTGTAAATCACCCATCATTGAAATGGGCAAACATGTTAAGAGTCTCCAAAAAAAATTTCATTGAAGCCTCTCACAATGCAACCTGGTACACTGATGCAGATGGGTTCTTAGAACACTCACTTAGCTGGGGAAGCCTGTGCTTCAGAAGATAATTTGTTTTTTGGGTTCCCCCTCCTTCTTCCTGTGATGTTGACTGGAAGCTGTGCCTGAAATATTGCAGAAATGTCCCCAGGGGAATGTACATACTATATATGTTGTATTTCTTATTCTAAATCATTTTTTAATTGTGATAAAATATAAATTCTATAAAATTTAGTATTTTAACTGATTTTAAGTGTTCAGTTCACTGGCACTAAGTACATTCCCGTTGTTGTATAACCATCATTACTGTCCATCTTCATATACTGAAACTCTGTCCCTTAAAAAATAACTCCCTGTTCCATTTTTCCCTGTTCCTCGTATTGTACAATATTTGTTCTTTTGTGTCTGGCTTATTTCACTTAGCACATTTCCAAGCTCATCCATGTCATATAATGTATCAGAAGTTCATTCATTTTTAAGGCTAATATGATATTGTATGTATATAACACATTTTGTTTATCCATCCATGCATCAATGGACATTTGAGTTGCTTTCACCTTTTGGCTATTGTAAATAACGCTATGAACATTGGTGTACAAGTACTTGTTTGAATCTCTGGTTTCAGTTATTTTGGAGGCACAAGCAGAAGTGAAATTGCTGGTATTTCTACGTTTAATTTATTGAGGAATGGCCATACTGTTTTATACAACACAGCTGCACCATTTTACATTCCCAACAGCAATACCCAGGGGTTCCAAATTCTCCACATCCTCACCAACGCTTATTTTCTGTGTTGGTTTTTTTTTTTCACAATAGACATCCTAATAGGTGTGAAGTGTTATCTCATTGTAGTTTTGATTTCTCTAATGATTACTGATGTTGCGCATCACTTCATGTGCTTACTGGCCATCTGTATGTCTTCTTTGGAGAAACACCTATTCAAGTCCTCTGTCCATTTTTAAGTTGGGTTATTTGTTTTGTTCTTAAATTGTAGTTCTTTATAAATTCTGGATATTAAACCCTTGTCAGATATATGACTTACAAATATTTTTTCCCATTCTGTGGCTGCCATTTTACTTTGCTGATAGTGTCCTTTGAGGCACAAAGTTTTTAACATTGATGAAGTCCAATTTATCCAGTTTTTCTTTGGCTGCCTGCACTTCTGGTGTCAGATTCAAGAAAACACTGCCAAATCTAATGTGAGGTTTTCTTCTATAAGTTTATAATTTTAGCTCTTCTATTTAGGTCTTTGATTCTTTTAAATTTTAGTACATGGTGTTGGGTATGGGTCCAACTTCATTCATTTGCTTACGTATATACAATTTTCTCAACACCATTTGTGGAAGACTGTCCTTTCCTCACTGAATCATCTTGGTACCCTTCAAGAAAATCATTTAACTTTGTAAGCAAAGGTTTATTTCTGACCTCTCTATTCTATTCTATTGGTCGAAAAGTCTGACTTAATGCACCACTGTTTTGGTTATTATAACTTTATAGTAAGTTTGATATCAGAGAGTGTGAGTCCTCCAACTTCGTTGTTCTTTTTCAAGATTGTTTTAGCTATTTGAGGTCCTGTGAAATTCCATATGAATTTTAGAATGCATTTTTCTAATTCTGTAAATATATGTTGCTGAATATTAATAGAATTGTATTAAATCTGAAGATTGTTTTGGGTAGTACTGATATCTTAATAATATTAAGTCTTCCAATTCATAAATATGGGGTGAATTTCCATTCATTTAGGTCTTTAATTTCTTTCAGCAATGTTCTGTAGTTTTCATTGTATAAGTCTTTCACTGCATTGCTCAAGTTACAAAGCATTTTATTCTTTCTGATGTTGCTGTTAATGATATTGTTTTCATAATTTCCATTTAGCATTGTTGATTGTTAATACAAACAAACACAACTGATTTTTGCAATGTTGATTATGTACCTTTGCTGAATATATTTATTAGTTCTAGTAAGTTTTTCTTTGTGGAATCTTTAGGGTTTTCTACATACAGAAAGAATCATGTCAGAGACAAATTTACTTCTTCCTTCCCAATTTGGATACCTTCTATTTCTTTTTCTTGCCTAATGCTCTGAATACAACTTCCAATAGTATGTTTAATAAAAGTGAAAAAATGGGTATCCTGGTCTTGTTTTTGCTTTAGAGGAAAAGCTTCCAGTTTTTCAACACTATGTCAGCTGTGTTTTTTATTTTCTTTAGCTGTGTGTTTTTAATATGTTTATTATGGTAAGGTAGTTTCATTCTATTAACATGCAATCATGCTGAATTTGTCAAATGCTTTCTCTGTATCAACTGTTTTTTTTTTTAATCTTTCATTCTGTTATTGTGGTATATTATATTGATTGTTTTTTTAGGATGAACTGTCCTTGCATTTTAGGAATAATGGTGCATATAATTCTTTTAATATGCTGCTGAATTTGGATTACTAGAATATTGTTGAAAATTTTTACATCAATGTTCATATGAAATATTGGTCAGTAGATTTTTTGTCTGTCACAGGTATTATGGTAGTGCTGGCCTCACAGAACTAGTTAGATAGTGTTTTGGAAGAGTTTGAGAAGAATTAGTATTTTTTTTTTTTTAATATTTGGTAGAATTATTCAGTGAAGCTATCTGATAAGGCATTTGATTTGTAGGTAGGTTTTTGATTACTGATTCAATCTCCTTACTAGTTATAGATATATTCAGATTTTCTATTTCATTGTGATTTAACGTGGTAGGCTTTTAATTTCATTTAGGTTACACAATATATTGGCATACAATTGTTCATAGTACTCTCTTACAGTCCTTTTTATTTCTATAGAACTGGTAGCAATGTCTTCATTGTCATTTCTTAGTTTAGTAGTTTGAGTTATGTCTCTTTTTTTCCTTAGTCAATATAGCAAAAGTTTGTCAATTTTGTTGATCTTTTTGAAGAACCAATATTTGGTTTAGTTTATTTTTCTTGTTTTTCCATTTTCTATTTTATTTATTTCTGTTTTAATCTTTATTTTCTTCCTTCTACTAGCTTTGGGTTTTGTTTATTTTTCTTTTTCTAGTTCCTTCAGTTGTGACATTAGGTAGATTGGTTGAGATCTTTCTTCTTTAATGTAAGCAAGCATTTACAGCTATAACTTTCCCTCTTAGCATTACCTTCTCTGCATCACTTATGTTTTGATAGAAATCATTCATGGAGCCTGAAAACATTGGAATAACTTTTTTAAAAAATGTGCTGTAAGAAAAGAACTATCAATTCAGAATTCTATATGTAGTAAAAATATCCTTCAGATATGAAGGTAAGATAAAGACATTCTCAGATGAAGAAACACTATTAGAAGGTATTTCCAGCAGATGTGCCCTAAGACTCTTACCCAGTAATAATACAACAATGATCAACACTTAAATAAAGTAAGAGTTACTATAATTAGTTGTTTTAAGCACTTTACATGGATTAATTCACTTAATCCAAGAAGGCTGGTATTATTAACATCCTCATTCTATGGGTGAGACAACAAAAACAAAAAAGATGTTAAGTAGCTACTAAGTAGTAGAGCCATATAGAACTCAAGCCATTTGCCTAACGATTACTTGATACTATACTCCAACTTACTCATACAAAAAACCCCCCCAAAAACCAAAAAACTGTAGGTTATTAAGTTAATTAAGTAGAGAAAATGATTTGAAACAGATTGAGTTATTTGAAAAATTATTTTTATTTACTTCTGCTCTCTAGAGGTAAAAATAGAAATGCAAGGCATTGAGGCATTACTTTATCTTGAAAAAAATTCTATTAGAACTAGGATGAAATATTGATTTATCTACAGTAACCTTTATACCTTAGCAATAAACAGTTTTTGAGTACTTACTATGTCTCAGAAGTTGTTTTGGGGCTGAAGATGTAAAAATGAACAAGATAAAGCTTTTGTTCTTAAGGATTTTATACAAATTAGGTAACAATAGAAGCATGTACAAAGCCAAAAGTACATACAAGGTAAAAATGCTACAGAGAAAGCAATCATCAATTTAAACATGGCTGTTTGAAAAACAGTAATTTAAAAAATGCTTTGAAAGGCACAGAAATGAACATTCATGGAAATATTCCATAATTCCCTTTTCCATAACTCATGTAGACTATTATCTGTTTCAAATCTGTGAACAGAAAGAAAAGTCAAAAAAATGTGTTACCCTGCTGTGTATATGTTTTAATTTTCAAAGCTTTCAGCATACAGATGATGAGCTTATTTCAGAGTACTTAGAATCAGCTCCTGCTGATTAATTTTCCATTTATTCAGCAGTCCAGTGCTCAGTAATTATGTGGACTGAATAGAGGAGGAATTAATCCAGAAAAATCTTTCAATTATGACAAAAAGTGGTATTTCTAACTTACTTTGGGTAGTGAGCACACAATGCAACATATAGATGATGTATTATAGAATTGTATACCTGGACCCTATATAATTTTATTAACCAATGTCATCCCAATAAATTTAATAATTAAAAAAAAAACAATTATATTCAATTCAAAGAGTTACCTTAACGGCTGCAAAGAACAAGTTCCCCAGGTAAACTATGGGATCCTTAAGGTGAAGACCATACCTTATTTTTCTTTCTATTCTTAGTATCAGTAATGGTTACTATGAAGCTTGGCAAATAGAGTATTATTATGCTTGCACAAATAGAATTATTATAATAAAAGAATTAGCAAGAGATGAAGTTTAATTCTTTCTTGACTATATTCCTTGTATACCAAGAAAGAGTTCTTTAATAATCAAAGATCACTATACTTAATTCCATAGAGAAAAGGAATCAAATACTACCCTTGACCTCATATGTGTAGGTAATATTAAGAAGGGTTATAAAAAAAAAAAAAGAATAAAAGAATCAATGTGAGTTCCTTAAAGATCAGCATGAACTTTTAAATTTAAAATTTCTATCATGCTACTTTAATTTCATTTTTGCATTTACTAAAATGAAATGTTAAAATGTTAAAATATGTGACAGCAAAGAGACTACAGTATCTAATGATCTGTTCACACTTCCCTGTAGCTATGCTTCAAGTGGCTGCCGTCAATGGGATATAACAGAAAGGGCATTATGACTCATATTCCTTGCATTAAGTAAATACATTTACTTTTATATTCAGACTGCACACAGGATCAATAAATAGCTATTAATAGTAAGTATAAATTATAAAGTTGCTGTATATTTTTAGGTTGCTCTGAGATCAAGTGTCTAATCAATAGTCATTAAATCAACAGATTCTAAGTTGATACTTCTGTCTTTAACTTAAATGATGTATACTGTCCTCATTAAAGAAATTTTAATCTAAGAATTACTAAAATAATAACAAATAAATAACTAAACCATAAGAACAAGGATAACAAAGGCATAATTTTAAATACACTAATTTAAAATATTATTATTAATTGAGGTTCTTTTCATGACCACACATCAATATGTCTATTCACAAATTGGAATAAAGTTACTAACTTGTGAGAAGAACTTCTTTTAAAAGACTCTACTGTTTAGTTTTATTGTATTAGTATTTAATGACAATTAATGAATATGAATGATTATAAATAATTACAAAAAAGAATAATATTACATCTTAATAAACTCTCCTCTGGGTTAAGATTGACAACTTTTAGAAGTAATGTAATATTTTCTAAAACTCTAAATATAATATGCAAAAAAAAAAAAACTTGAAGAAAATGGTGGCCAAGATTTAATTGGATAGGATACTAAGACTTTTAATTCTGGGAATAAAAGGGGGCAAACTTAAGTGCTAGTACTCAAGTTCCTTAGGTTTATCAGTCTGTTGTAGTGACTAGTGGTATGGAATTAATTTTCTTTGTAAGATGTTGGTGACTTTCTTACCTAGAGAGCATGCCCAGAGGTGTAACATTAAGTGATCCCATCAGCATTGCCAGGGCCATCCCTGGCGCTTCCCGTTCTATTACTTCTTTTGTGGCCTGTAATTAAAGATTAAATAGCAGACTGAGTGAAATTAGCCAAAAAAAAGGAAGAGTAGTAAAATTAACTTAAAAATAATTATAAACCATGCTTTCTATGACTCATAATTTGTAGTTCCCCAAATATCTTTTTTAAGGCATCAGGACTCAGTTCTTTGGGATCACTGAATAAAATCTGAGGACCAGGACATCCAGGGAACTTTTATATTAGCAGATCTTCCTTATTATCACTTACTACTCAGAAGTATTTGATAAAGTCTCATCTTTAGATTAAATTAAAATTTAGGGGAGTTCCCTGATGGTGTAGTGGCTTAAGGCTTCGGCGCTGGCGCTGTCAGCACTGCAGCCTGGGTTCGATTCCCAGCCGGGGAGCTACCCACATACCAAAAAGCAAAAAAATAAAATAAAACAAAAAAATAAATTAAAATTTAATCTAAATTTTAAATTAACTCTCAGATTACTATAATAGCGCAATAGATTTTCATAGGATAAGAAATCTGGTTTTTTGTTTTTTTTTTTTATCTATTACTTTTGAAATAATTAGTCCCTGAAAACCTGAGGACATTTGTGTCTCCACTAGTTCTATGATTTTATGATATCACTAAAAGGAACTCAAGAAGTCAGCAAGTCAACTTCCCCCATGAATCGGGTAGAAAAAAAACTCTAAATTAACATCTTCCACATCTTCAATATAAATGAACTATCTGATTTTTTTAAAAAAGAAATAATGAAGTGACAGGCCTTAACTATATAATAGAAGTTTTAAGATAGGATATTCATAAGACAAGTATGGTTAAACCTGGAACAAGTTAATAAAGGAGAAAGGAAAATTTCATTTTGTAAAGGTTAATCAAAATGGGTATGTATTTATCATTCTGTGATGGCAAAGATATGTTTTAGGTTAAAAGTTGGGAGTGAAATATATGGTTTAATCCATTTCTAATCTTCTGTGTCTACAAATACAGCAGATTACAATACCTGGGGGCAATACAGGAATAAAGCTTGTAAAAGAAAGTGTTCCAGTAAATAAAAAATGTAAATGAAATAAAAAGTGAATTATGGAGTAATATAGAGAAAGGCTGATATTTCAGTATTTTATTCCTATATAAGATTGGTAGCTCTGGGTAAAATTTAGAAGAACTGGCAAAAGTTGTTAAAACACATCAAGTATGTGATAGATGTCAGTTAATGTTATAAACTTTTAAGATACATATAAATTAGAGGGCCTGCAGGCAGAAGAAAAGGAAATTCTTAAATTCCTAAATTTAGGAGTTAATTACTTTCATTTAAATGCATAGCTAAAAATGGGCATTACCTAAAAATGTGTCCCTTGTTTTCCAAATTCAATCTATCTAAGTTGGATGTTTGAAGTCTCTTGAGATAAACACTATTTTCATTTTATAATGATGTACTCCAAAGTATAGTAGCACACTTTTATTTTAAGGGCAAAGGAAGAAAATATCAACAGATAGCTGAGAGGAAGTCTTCTACTTAAACAGATACTTTAAAGCACAACATTTATCGATCTATATATTATTTAATTAGGCACTTACTATGTACTAGGCAGTATTCTAAGCAGTGCTGATGTTGCATTAGTGAAAACAAACTCATGAGAATGTGCAAACTCAATGTCACCTAGTGCACGAAAAACTCAATTGACAAATTACATTTGAGAATTCCCTAGAAGCGATGCAATTCACTAACTTTTCTAGATTCTCTAAAATATACAACTAGATTTGGTCAGATCACAGCAGTCCACCTGGAATGCCTCATTCCACTTTTAAAGAATTGTTTTACTGGACTTTGCTTCCGTGGTATGCATTTAGCTACAATGAAATGATTCAATGAAATTAATATTTACATTAAAAAGTATCTGAGACTGCTGTTTACCACATTGCACTTGGCTCTCTTTAGGAGAACCTATAGGTAAAATTTCCTTTTAAATGTCATAACTAGAAATGAGTACTTTTCCATGCTACCAGTTTATTTTTAAATTATGATGCTTATGAATCAAGTTACCCTTGAGAACAGAGACACATTTATTGGTGACCTTTTTAGTAGGCTTACTGAACACAACCTAATTAATCTATTTTTCTTGCTCTGTGTTTCCACATTTATCTTATTAAGAATTCTGTTGTGTTTTATGTGTATAGGTAAATCATCTTAAATATTTTAGGGTATTAATAAATATATGGATGATGGACGAATGAATGAATGAATGAATGAATGAATGTATTCTTTACACAAAGGTCTTCATATTTTTCCAAACATAATTTAGGGAGGACAGTTATTTCTTTCTGAAGACCTTTTAGAGAATTCGGGCTTATAGACACAAATCTTGTATATTTTAGAACAAAAAGGGAAAATACATATTGCAGTGATATCACAAAAAGGCATTGGTGCTGTCTGGCATTAGATAGAAACCAACCTTTTCAATAGAGTATTCCTAAATAATGCACATAGTCATTTAAATACATCTTTTCCATAAAACATCAGAACCTTCTATTTTTTTCTTACATGTGTATCAAATATATCTTTTCCATATAACATCAGAACTTTCTATTTCCGTTTATTTTCTCCTTCTCTGAAACTGTTTGGTACAAAAGGATCATCATCTGTGAGGTCAGACACAGTTAAAATCCATGAAAGTAAGAAATAGATCAGTTGCAACACCTAGTATAATACCAAACATATAGTATGTATACTCAATAAATTTCTGTTGAATAAAAAAATGAATAAGTGAACCAATATAGGTTGATACCTGGCTTTATCACTTAGTTGTTAGAGCAAAATGCTTAACCTCTCTGAACTTCAGTGTATTTATAAAATGGAGATAATAAAACATATCTACATCTTATGAGAACTAAATGATGTAAGTAAATCACTTAGCATAGAACAGGTATTCAATACATGTCAATTCTCTCTATGACTCTACTTTACATTTCTCCTTATATTCTTACAGATTTGATTATACCTGTTAGAGAACAAGAGTAATATAAAAATCCAGAAACAAATTGAGAAACAGTGATTGAGAACCAAAGATGAAGGGAAAGAAAATGGAGAACAAAAATCTAAATGTTAGAAAGTTGGCAAGTAGTGTGGGGAAGGGGGTAGAAAGCAGAATACTGAAATAGTGGAATCTAAAGGGCACAGGTGGTCAAATGAAGTGGGAATTGGAAGGTGGTCAGGAAGGCAAGAGCTGGGTAGAAATATCTATAAAATGTAAACGGGGAGGCACAACTACAAGGCAAGGAGCAAGAGATTAAAACTTAATTTGGAGGAAAACAAGAAAAAGCTATCTAAATTATTAAAAAACCCAAACAGAAGAAAAATTTTAACAAATGTAGCTTTATCCTTTCAGCCATATATACTAGTATGATACAGATAAACGAAGGCTATCAATGCCTGTTAGCAAGTTAAATAACAAGTATTCATTATCAATAAACTATTTCTAATCAATGGCAAAAGAATGCCATTAAAAGTAGGAAAACATTTTTCCTTAATTAGTTTAACTTTCTGTTTTCCACTTTCTTATATATTAGTAATATGATTATTAAATTCTTTTTTCCTTGAGCAATAGTAGAAATTTATATTCCTAATTCAGATATAACCTTTTCTGAATGAGTAGAGTCCGAAATAACAAAGTTTAATTGAATTTAGTTATTCTCTTTAAATAAGTCATTTTATCTTTAACTTCTAAATACTTTCTAAATTATGAAAGTTGCAACCCCATATGGAAATTGACTTACTGTAATCCTTTTCTTTTACCCTTAACGCTTTGAAAATAACATTAAAATCAGAAAGATGCTTCAAAGAGTGTTCAAGTTGCAAAAAAAGGGTGTCATAAATAATGATTCTGTAGCCCAGGGAACTTGTCAATGAAATTCAGGTCCATTTTTAAACTTCACAGGAAAAATAACCTTAAAAAAAAAATGTTCTTGCTAAAAGTCAATGACATTTAAATATGTAAGGAAGAACCAGCTGCATGTAATGCACAGAAATGCCTTATACACATGGTGGCTGTAAAAATCACTTAGTATAGTGCTTTTACCTTTTTTTAAATAGATATTTATTAACAAAGCATACTTTGTGTTAATATGTATTTACATGCTTATTACCTGATTATGTAGATTTAATAAAATTTCCTCCTAACAATTGCTGCAGTGCCTTCTGCTTATTAAATAATTTAAGTAACAAAGAATATGTTTGAAACACCAATGGGTACTGATACAGTGTCAAAATATCAATGTGGGATATGGTTAGAGCAGTGGTTCTCAAGCTTTAGCTCAAGCATCAGAATCTCCTAGAGGCCTTGTTAAACACTAACTGCTGGGCTCCACCCAGAGATTTTGATTCAGAATGTCCTACTGGGACCTCAAATTCTCCATTTCTAACAAGTTGCCAGGTAATGCTTGGGATGCTGGTTGGAGGATCACACTTTAAAAACACACTGCAGATGGAAGTAATGAGGTATATTAACAATAACATGTACCACTTGATCTAATCTTCATGATACCTTACATTCAACTTAAAGGAGACTGAAACAAATGAGAGAATCCTTCCTAAGAGCCAAATGTAGACCCAGTGAGGAGATAAATTTGGTAAAAATAGGCAGTTTAATGCCAGCCAATTAAATTTTCCTGACTCTATCCATTGAAGGACAGACACATTAATTATATTTTACCTTTTAAGAAAGGGTTATAATTAACCAACAAGTCAGAGCTTGTCCCTATACATATGCTATGGTACAGAGAAGCCATCTTTTTTACTTAGGACTATATAGTTTTTCTAAGGACTATATAGACATGATGTATAAATTTATGTGCATTACTAATTCCTAGGGAGGTTCAAGGAGTATCAGATATAAATCTACTTCTTTCTCCTCTCATTTAAGAAACAGAGCAAAATAAAAGTAAGAGTCATATTATTATTATATTATAATATAGGGTAGCCTCAAATTTATTCTAATTAAAAACATTCATTTGCAGAGTTGGTTAATTTAATATTAATGTTAAACACCTTTCAACAAATCATAACACATCAGTGTATATAACAGTATAATTAAGTGGTTAAAGACTACTGCAAAAGGAGAAGCTGAGACCAAAGGAAAAAAGTAGTTATCTCAGTTTTACTTGGGAGATAAGATCTGATTGATAATATATTTTTTTTCCTTGGAGTTTTAGCCTTCTTAAATATTTACATCTTCTCCCACTTCTGGAAGAAGCAGAAAGTTTTTCAAAATGGATATACTTCATTTTGTTTTTCAGTTAAAACTATACAATATTTAAATAAGATCTGGTTATGCTGAAAGATCAAAGGAGACAGTATAATTGTAGGAAAAAAAAGTAAAAATTTAAGTACTGCATGCAATTTCATCTTCTATTCTATTTAATGAACAAACACTTTGCAGTGAGCATGTGATGCTGAGTTAAGTCTGCTGTTTCCACAGTTTATCTCAGTTCCCATAAGCATCTGAGTTAACATATCACTAAGTAAGGTTCTAATGTTTAAAGGTTAAGTATTTCTTGTATAACACAGCCCTGAAAGCAAGCCAACCAATTTAACTGGTTGAACAAAAGGATTTATTTTAATGTTAGAGTGAAAAACCAGTTGTTGGGCTACTGAGAATATGAGGGCTGCCTGGACAATATCCAGCCATAAATGCCTCTGTTTTTCATATTACATGGCTGGATACTTTCTGGACAGGATACTTTCTCATATATATTCTACAAAACATCAATAGTTACTTTAACTATAAAAAATTTCAGCCTGTTTACTATAATAATATTTAGATCCCAACCCTTGTCAAGTAACCAACTTAAGTATACAGTGATGAGTACTCCTTAGGTTTAAAATTTTTCTCTTTACACAATTATTTTTCCATATTATTTTCCTCCTCTGTGTAAAATTTAATTTGATAATCAAATTATTAAACAAAAACTCAGGGAACTCATAAGAGCACATTAAATATAAAATATAAGAGATTTTCACAAGAATACTGATCTTCAGAGTCTACTTATATAAATAGTACTAGTCTAAATTTCATTGCAGGTATAGGGGAAAGAATATTTCTAGGGGTTTTTAGCATTTTTGACATTATGTAAATAAAATAATAAAGTTCTCTCTTATGGTAGGGTGTTGGTTACATATGCCTTTCAATCTACATAGAAAAAAAAATGTTATTCATTCATGTTCCTCAAAAGTTGATTAAGTTGATAGGGGAAAATATCCTGTTTCTCAAATCTGAAGAAAGATAAAGCTGAAAGATGATCCAATTTGAAATTGTACCGAAAAACTTCTTATCTGGTCAGTAAACTATTGAATATATACCCTAGTCTCTTTACTCCAGCTACTTGTCTTCCATTTGTTTGTTTTTAAATATGGTTAGTAGTGTGTAAGCAGAAACATAATAACTACCTTAAAAAATCTATACATTGGATTTCCACTTTATTAATGATCACACAAAATTACCTGGTTTACTTAAAGCAGTGTGAAGATTTTAATGTTCATAAAACAACATAATTTTAGTCTGTGCTTAAACATCCTAATTGAGAATAAAAGAAACAAGGTCCTTCCTACACTTTAGGCTTATAAATATCAATACTATTTTCAAGTGGCTCACTGCCAACTGATAATAGAAAGTCTAAAACTTCGCACCTTTGCCTTGAGGTGTGATAATTCTCATTCGTGGCATCTCTAGAAACATTAGAAACATGTAACTATGGTTTGAAGTTTTCTTTCTGCAACACTAGATTCTCACCAAAACAGATACATGTGACAAAGTGAAGGAAACAAGAAATATGAGGTGAGATAAAATATGAAATGAGTGGAAGATCTATTGAGAGAAACAAAACAAAACAAAACAAAAACAGCTTCTTTCTATTTTAATTATTATTGTAAGATGTTTCATTTTGTCATCTCATACTACCCTCAGTTACAAAATTAGGGACCAGTTAGGAAAGAGGAAAAGTGAATATAGCACTTCCTAAAAGCAAAGAAATCCACTCTATCTGTTGTCTTGAGATAAGCTTAACTAAGTCAAAGTTCCTAGTAAATAGGAAAGAAAAATACATACACATAAGTGTTTGGAGGCTATGACGTGCTATAGCTTGAATTACATAACAGTTCTTCATTATTCACATATTAAATGAATACAAGGTTTCGTTTTATGCTTCCTGAAATTTATCTCTCCCTCAGTTCTCCATTTTTAAAAAGGGGTAATGATATTTGTTACCCTGCTTATAAAACTAAAGTGTTAACTCTACATATAAAGTATTTTTAGTTAACTAAAAGGATGTCACAATGTTTACAAAGTTAGTATTGTAACATTATACACCACATAAATTTATAATGCTTGAAAATGCTCTCATTTCTCTTATTCACTACACTGGAGAGCTAAACATGAATACTATTATTTAACCACATAATTCAATAACAGAAGAAATATTCACATCAGAAGTTATTTATAGTGGCTTTCTTACAAAACACCTATATTCTCCATTTAAATCATTAATATATTCCTATATTACATAATACAGAGGACATACTTTACTACTTCTCAATTTGTAAGTGAAGTAATGGACACAATAATAAACTCAATGAGTAATTGAAAGCCACAGAATAAATCAACATAAAATCCAGTAGTGAACTCAGGACTGTAGACTCCAAGTCTGAGCTTAATCCATCAATCTAATATTATGTGTTTTCAGTTTATAAGGCACCAAACTCTACTTAGACATAGGAAGGATCTCTGTAGTCTTGTTTAAATGAGATAGAACAGTATAAAATGCTCAGTATTATTCCTAACACATAGCAAGTGCTTAATGAATGTTGGGTACTATTATTTGTACTAAAGCATTAATCTAAAGTCGCCTATATTGTAGAAGTTGCTGTTACAGGCTATAGTCAAAGCAAATATAAAAACTGCATATTCTATCAGAAGCACTGTAGAAACTATGAGTGTGTCTGTTTTGAATGTGTTTGAATTACAAGATGTTTGAAGAATGCAACATGCCAGCAACAATCTTGAAAACTAAAGATTTACCAAGAAGCAGCAGTTTTGGAGATCCCAATTACCAGGATTATAGCACTGGACATTATCATAAAACCTCTAAAGTAGATTGGGAATAAAAAGAACTAATAGCATGTCCTGGATTTATGCTTTCAAGTTGTGTCCAATAGAAAACAGCAATATAATTATGTACTCAAGCAAAGATGAAAAAAGTATAAGCAAGTGTCTGTAACTACTTGTGGTAAATTGTTCAAACTGGTAACCCAAATATGTTTATATCAATTTTTTAATTTCCTTAACACCATACAATAAAACTAAAGCTGTAAAAACAAGAGTAGCCTAGGTCTTTTCTTATGTCAGAATGGGACTAAGACAGGGTGGTGTAAAATTGGGAAACACAAAAAGGTAATGTTCCATTTAACTCATGGTAATACTCTGCTGCTCATTAAATAGAAGGGTCTTACCATAGTTATTTTAAATCAACCGTTATTATACTCCATAGTGGAAAAATCTACTTTGTAAGAGTCTCTATAAATATAAGATTGGATTAAAAATTCAGTGAGCTATAATTTAGAAAAAATATAAAAGAATACATTATTTATTAAATAAAATTGACATGTTAGATCAAAGGAAATCTTTACCTTTACTATATTAGAAGAGAAATTTCTTAACAAGGGACTTAAAAATAATCAAAGGCTGAATTTTTAAAAACTTTTAAAACAGGTGCAGCTATCCTTTGCCATTATAAAGGTAAAACTGCAGGAATGCAAAAAAGATCACAAAAATAAAAAAAATTGTAAATTACATTTCTTATACTCTGATTTGAAAGACAAAAGAAATATTTTATTCTGTAACTATGAGATTTTTCTAAGCAATCATTATACCCACTCCCTCCTCCTCCCATTTTTATGGTATGGAATTTGGGGCTGATATTTCAGAATCAAGATCTGTAATTTAAGATTTGAAGATCCCAGACTCTTTCAGACTATGGTGTTTATAACAAGTTGCAGGCCACAGAACTAAGGATAATGTACATACATGTATGTGCACACAAGCACACATCCTAAGACTGAGACTGAGTTCTTCAGGATAGGGCTATAGGCAACTGCAGAGTTTACTTTATTAGAGCAGCTGTTGGGAGTGGGGAGAAGCTGATTGAATCTACTGGCACTAAACAAATCCCATCACCTTGTCAGAATGGGGCGGGGGGGGGCGGGGAATAAACATTCCTTCTAACATACAGAAACACATACATACACTTCTGAGGCTGCTCATTTATAACATTTCCTCTTTCAATGCTACCTTGATGTTCATTTTTGCTCAATGATATGCTGTGGAAATTGTACCCTTAAGTGTGGCTCAGGATATGCAAGAGCCAAACCAAATTCACAAGAATCAACCAACAAAGGATAAAAATTCAAGTTTAAAGATTTGATTAATAATGAAATATTACTTTGTATTAAGATAATTAAAAACAGTGTTAACTCACTTAGGTTCCATCTTCACATAATAAAAATTAAATATCCAAGAGCAGAGGGTGCCCAAAACAGGAACATTAAGTGGGGCAGATGAAAACTGACATTTTGCTCAACAGTGTAACAGGAAGGGCAGACTTCTATATCTAACCAAGTCTGCCTCTACGGAAAGAACAGAAAACATAAAGAAATAGGTGGGGATGAGGAAAGTGGCAACACTAGATTCTATTGTGTTCTGATTTCCAGAGGAATTTTTTTCCTCCTCCTTTCTTTTATGAACACAAGTTGCCCAGAAGCTATCAGACTTTTGGTAACTTTCTCTGAATAATTTTCAGATACAACAGTTTCAGCAAATTCTCTATTCTTTTTTAAGCTTTTAAAATTACAAAATGATGGGTCTATATAAGGAATATTTTCCATTATCTTTCTAACCTGTCTCTGATCATCAGAAGTGATGACAAGGGAGTTCCCTGATGGTGTAGTGGCTTAAGGCTTCGGCTCTGGCGCTGTCAGCGCTGCGGCCTGGGTTCGATTCCCAGTCAGGGAGCTACCCACATACCAAAAAGCAAAAAAAAAAAAAAAAAAAAAAAAAAAAAAAAAAAAAAAAAAAAAAAAAAAAAAAAAAAAAAAAAAAAAAAAAAAAAAAAAAAAAAAAAAAAAAAAAAAAAAAAAAAAAAAAAGTGATGACAAGAAAATATGAAAGAAAACCTGTAGTTATTTCAGAAGGAAGGAATCAGAAAAAGAAGAATAAAATTATGATTTAGTATTCACTTCCAGCATCTCCAAGTAAATATGGCCTAAATCAATCAGGGAAAATGTAGGTCTACTCTTAATGTTATTCATAAAAATGTTCTTTCTTGTGTAATTCAGAGAGGTAGGTCAGAAAGCTGAATAAACAGTAATTAATAAAAATTGAAAACATTAGTGTGTTAAAAGCATTAAAGATTATTTAAAGACAAGGACAAATGACATGGTTTATTATCATAACCGGAAAGTAACCTCACAATTACTCAGGTGCTGCCTCAGGACAATATGAGACACTATATTGTTTTGAGTCTAATATGATATATTCTGGGCCAAAATCTTTAAAGATAAAAGGACATTACTTTGGTTAAACTATGGATAACCATGACGTGAAGTTCAAAAATTAGTGAGTGAATGGGGGAGAAGGGACAGGGAAGCAAATATACGGTGATGCAAAGAGAACTGACTCCAGGTAATGAACATGTAATACAACATATAGACAATGTATTGTAGAATTGCACACCTGGAACCTCTGTAATTTTTACTAATCAGTGTCACTCTAATAAATTTAACAATAAAAAAATTAGTGAGTTTTTAGTCTTAGCATTTTAAGATCATTCTATGGACTGAGCTTAAGAGTTTCTGAAGTTTTTCAATAAAGTGGAACAGTAAAATTATTGTGAGAGACAAAATTATGTGAGAGAAGCAAAACTTTTACTATATTATTTTTATATTAAAATGTACTATTATTATGTGATAAAAATTTTTTTAAAATTGCTCCCAGTCACTTCTCAGCCTTTTGGCTAAGATCAAGTGTAAAAAATTGTTTTCTAAAACCTTAAAGTGAGAAGGCAGGTAGTTTTTTAAAAAATGAAAGTACTGACTACATTAAGAAGAGAAAATAATATAATAGTAAGATATTTATTTTAAAAAATATAATTATTTTAATATAGTCGATAATATAGTAAAGTCAAACATGACTACAAGGTTTTAAGCATCTATGATACTTAGCGACTATCAATTCCTGTCTGTATCTAAATCAAATACTACCTTCATTTTAAAATTTTATAACTTGTACTATAAACCATAAATGGGATGGGTACATGGCATCTGAGGATTTGATATTACTGTTGTCCTGACCTAATGAATATGGTCTAAGTGTTATTCTCTATCCTAAATTTTAGACAAGTTTCTGTATTATATTGTGAACCTCACAGTAAACACACAGGTATATTACAAAATGAAAAGCTGTACAAAACAATTTTCAATATATCAATATTTTGAATATTTTTAAAATATTTTGAAGAATGCTTCTTCAATATTTTATTATTCTGCTTTATTTCATTGTTTAAAAGCCTGTTGTCATTCCTATATAAGTGATTTGTCCTTTCTCTCTAGTTACTTTTAAGATCACTGCCTTTTTTCCATTCTTTCCTTTTGGAGCTTTGATGTAAGGTATTTTGGACCTTATCATTTCATTCTTCATACCTTATGTCTATATCATATTTCCATTAAATTATCTCTTTGGGTAATTTTTCCAATATGAGGTATTTTTCTCAGCTATATACTTCAGCAAGCTAATTCTCTTCTGCTGGTCTAATCTGCTGTTTTACCTGCTCAGCAATGTTTAAACTTTAACTTATAAACAATAAATGTTAATAGTCGCCTAATTCTTAGGTGTTCTATATTTTGCATTTGACAGTTCTAGTAGCTTTCATCTTTTCAGTCCCTCTATTAAACAATGGTTTTGCTGCCTTACTAGCAGTTGGTGAGTTTTGGTAGTCCATTCATTACTTGATCTTAATCTGTTGGGAATATGGCTGAACTAATTTTCCTTTGGAGAAAATTTATATCTGCTTCTACCTTTAGCCAGAATACATCACTGACTGGTTCCACTTTATCCTCCCACAAAGTTCTCATAGCCCTAGGGAATCCCAGGTTGAACTTTATACAGTGCTGCTTGTGAAAGGATAAGTGTCTCACCAGCACTGCTGGATAGATATCTGTATTCAGGGCATCTTCTGTCTCTCCCAAGTCCTGGTTCCTGTTCTGACCTCCCACTAATGGTCTTTTTTGGGAGAGAGTGAATCTAAAGACTGACAGTGTATATACTTTTTACAGGGTGTAACTCATAGTGGAAACATTTTTCAGGTACCAAATCACAATTACTTCAGGCCATACACTACTTGTAACTGCTTTATTCCCCTATGAAATGAATGTCCTTCATACCATAACACTGAAATTTTTGACACATTGCAGACTGCCTAGAGAGAGATGGTACCAATTTACCTTGCAAACAACAATGCGCTTTTCACCCAAACCTTGTCAATTTCAAGTAATCTCAGTTTTAAATAGCTATTTAACTGATGTGTACAAAGTAATAGAATATTTTTAAAATTTACATTTCTCCCCAGTTATGAGTAAATATTAAAAGAAATTTGCATCTTTTCCTTTGTAAATTACCTGTACATATCTTTTGCCTACTATTCTATATTAATGAGTATGTTCATATTGAATTATTAGAAAACTTCATATATTGAAGTTTTGCAAATATGACATTTGTAACAATTTTTGCTTAGTTGATATTTCCATTAAGAGCTTTCAAATGCTTACATAGGGAGTTCTATCAATATTGTTATTATATTTTCTGGGTTTAATGTCTTAAATAGAAAAGTTTCTCTTATCCAGAGATCATAAGCATAACCTATTGACTTTTAAATCATAAACTTAGTTTATTAAATATTAATTTAAATATTTAATCCATTTGTAGTATAATTTTGTACTGCATGATCAATCTTCTTCACCAAAATGGATATTCAATTTTCTCAATACCTTTTATTTTATGATCCTTCTTTCTTCCAGTGTCTTGAAAAATCATATTAATAATATTTAAATTCTACTTTATATGTATATTAATAAAATATTATTTGGTTGAATTTATCTCTGAGTTTGTTTTAATGTAATGTATATGCCTTATGATTTTACATCTGATTAAGGCCCTTTCATCATTTTACTTAAAAAAAGTCATTAGTTATTTTTATATATTTGTTCTTTTAAAATGACATTTAAAATCAACTTGGTATATTCCACAAAATCACTGCAAATTATATCACATTTATCAATTTAAGGAAAACAGACAATTTCACAAAAATATTTGCATCTAAGAGCATGGCATGACTTCCTATTCAAGCTACACTTTATGTTTTAATAAGGTTTTCCTTATTCAGAGCTAGCAAATTTCTTAAGTTTAAGTATTATGAAGTTTCCTTTTCTCCTCCTATTGCAAATGAAGTATTTTTTCCATTATACTTTCTATTAGGTTGTTTGTAAGTAATACGAGTTGATTTTTATAAAATAAAATACTCTTGTATTCTGCCACAATGCTGACCCTTCTTGATTTTAATACTTTTTCAATTGATTCTTCTGGGTTTTCTAAGTGAATAATCACAACCATATGTTAGAATTCTTCATCTTCATAAACACTGATAGGCAGTGCTTTGTTAACAAATGCTAATTGCTCTCATTTTCCAGGTCACAAAGAGACAACTAGCTTAACCACTGTCTCAAATAGCAACCAGTACATCTTGAAAGTGATGCTATTGCCTGGTACCCATGAGGAACTTTCTGACAGAATAATACAACTCTATGACCAATTATGAAAAAAAAAAAAGATTAAAGAATGCATGCACAAACAAATTAAAATACAAGAATCATCTCATCTAGAAATAACAACTGGGAGCTCTGTTAATTTCACTTCAGACAATTTCCTTGTTATCCATACAGATGCACTATTTTACCCTTTCTTCTTTCTTCTCTCAACTCTTGCTTTTAGCAGATACACACATGTGCACATGTGGGCGCGCGTGTGCGCACACACACACACACCCTCCCATTTTTTTCTTCATGAACCGACAACCTTATTCATGACTAAATGTATAAATTTAGAGAAAGGTAAAAACAGTGAAACTCTGAAACAACAAAAAGGAAGACATAAGATTTAAATTAAAAATGAAAACAAATAGCAGTTCCCAGTCAAGATGGCAGAGTTGGTAAATGCTGTGCTTGCCTTTTCTCACGACCACATCAAAGCTACAACTACACTACAGAAAAACCATCACTGAGAATTGCTTGAAGTATGTGTGAAAAGGAGCCCTACAACTCAGAATATAGAAGAAGCCACCTTGAGACTGGTAGGAGAGGAGGAAAAATGAAAAAGAGGCTGATACCACACTCATACGTGGTAACCAAAAATCAGGAAGAGTATCTTAGCTGAGCACGGGGCCACAGCTTGGGGTTCTGGTGCCAGGAAGAGAAGTTCTCATAACTTCTGGCTATGAAAACCAGCAGAAATTGTAGCTGAATGAGACAGAGGGCTGCTGTAGTCCCAGGCATTCCTCCTAAAGGGCCTGTGCACAGACTTACTTACTGACAGACTATGGCTCTGAGCTATAGCCCTGAGGCAGCAACTTAAAGGTGTCAGGGACATACGTGAAGGTACTGAATTGTCTGACTTCAGGGTGAAGGCTAGAAGGGCAGCTTTCTCCCACATGTAAGTGCTGGCAGAAGCCATTTTTCTTTGTTGAGCCCTCCTTAGACCCAGCTTTCAGAAGAAGATGGTCCCAGGTCTGAGTCTCCATCAACATGGCTACCACTATTTGTCCCACCTACCTTGGTGATTCCCTGAGACCCCACTGCACCCAACTAGCAGGCCCACAAAGCCCCTTCCAGTGGCTTTTCCATATAAACAGTCTGCCTTGGCTCATGCTGAATACTTCCCTGAAATCTCTCAAAGGTTTACAGACCCCAAACAAGCAGCATCTGGCCTCACCATGTTCCGTATGCTTTTCTAAGCATCCCCAAGCTTAGTAGCTGGCCTTGGTTTACAGCTCTCCCAGGCATCAGCTGCAGTAACTTGGCCCGTAGCAGAGCCCCTCCCAAGAAGCCCCAGAACCAACACACCTGGTAGCCACCTTCAGACCACACTAAAGCACCAATCAACTACCTCCACAAAAGACACACCCAAATGGCAGACTGTGCAGGCACCAGAGCCCCGCTAAAGCGAATCCTATTCCATAGGATCAGTCCCTGCACAATAGCTCCTCCACTGTAGTCATGGCCAGTCCTCATCACCAATCAGACTCAGGGTCAATCCTTCCCACTGATGTGAAAACAACACCAAGGCTCAATTACAACAGGAGTATATACAACCCATACAAATGACACACCTGGAGCACCTGGCTCAGGTGACTAGGAAGATTGTGCCATTGGGCCCCACACGACACTTACTACATAAAGGCACTCTACTAAGTCAGGGAGATATAGCAGCTCTACTTAGTATATAGAAACAAACGCAGGCAGGCAGCCAAAATGAAGAGACAAAAAACATGTCCCAAATGAAAGAACAGGAGGTTCCCTGGTGGTGTAGTGGCTAGGCTTTGGCGCCCTCACTGCTGCAGCCTGGGTTCGATCCCTGCTCAGGGAACCAACCAAAAACAAACAAACAAACAAAACAAATCCCAAATGAAAGAACAGAACAAAGCTCCAGAAAAATAATAAAGAAAATGGAGATAAGCAACCTACCAGATTCAGAGTTCAAAACATAAGAATGCTCAATGACCTCAGTGAGAACTTCAACAAAGAGATAGGAAACATAAAAATAGAGAATAGAAACTGTAAAAAAAAAGTCATAAATGAACACAATAACTGAAATGAAGAATATATTAGAGGGAATCAAAAGATCAGATGAAGCAGAGGATCAAATTAGCAATTTGGAAGATAAGGTAGTAGAAAACACCCATTCTGAAGAGTAAAAAGAAGAATCCAAAGATATGAGGATAGTTTAAGGGACCTCTAGGACACTCTCAAGCATAACAACATTCATATCAAAGGGTATCAGAAGGAGGACAGAGCAAGGAACTGAAAACCTATTAGAAGAAATAATGATGGAAAACTTCCTTAATGTGGTGAAGGAAATAGACATACAAGCCCAGGAAGCACAGAGTCTCAATAAGATGAATCCACACAGGACCACACAAAGATACATCATAATTATAATGACAAAGCTTAAATACAAAGAAAGAATCTTAAAAGTAGCAAGAGAAAAGCAGTTAGTTACCTACAAGAGAACTCCCATAAAACTATCAGTTGATTTCTCATAAGAAACTTTGCAGGATAAGGGATTGGTGGAAATATTCAAAGTGATGAAAAGCAAGTAACTATACGAAAGTTTATTCTACCAAGCAAGGTTATCATTTAAAATTGAAGGAGAGATAAAGAGCTTCCCAGACAAGAAAAAGCTACAGGAGTTCATCACCACCACACCAGTATTATAAGAAATTCAGAGGAAATTCATTAATAAGAAAAAGAAAAAAAAAAGTAAAAATATGAATAATAAAATGGCAATAACTATATATCTATCAACAATTACTTTAAATATAAGTGGATTAAACATTCCAATCAAAAGACATAGGGTGGCTGAATGGAAAAGAAAACAAAGACTGTTAAACATGAGGTCTGACAATTTAATTCATGACCTTGCCACTGTGCACTTACTTTGGCAGCACTGTACAAACAACTCCATAAGGTTTCATAACCTTGGAATCTTTGTGTCTCACAGCTACGTTCATGTTGACATGTGGCAGTGTCTTGTTGAGTGGCATTCATTATTGTTGCATGTTTTTGTGTGCTGTTGCAAGAATGTTGGAGTTTGAATTAGACTAACCAACAAACATTAAATTTCTTGTTAAATTTGGCAAGAGTGAAAGTGAAATCAGGGACATGTTAGTCCCAGTTTATAAAGATAATGCCATGAAGAAAACAACAGTATACAAATTTTCTGAGAGGAGAGAATGTGCCACTGATGAAGAGAGATCAGGGTGGCCAGTAACGAGCAGAATTGATGAAAACATTGCAAAAATTCATTGAATTATGCATCAAAATCATCAGCCGACTGTGAGAGGCATAGCAGACCACGTAAACATCAATACAGAAACAGCAAAATCTTAACTGAAAATCTTGGCATGAGAAAGGTGTGTGCAAAAATGGTCCAGAAGGAGCTCACCAATGAACAAAAGCAAAGGAGAGTCAAAGTTTGCCAAGACCTTTTGGAGACGTGAGATGATGTTTTGGGCCATGTTATCATTGGTGATGAAACACGGTGTACCAACACGACTCTGAAACAATGTCAAAGTGCACAATGGAAGTCAGCCAATTCCCCACAACCAAAAAAGTTCCATCAGTCCAAATCAATGTTGCTAACCTTTTTTGGTATCAGAGGGATTGTTCATTATGAATTTGTACCAACTGGACAAACACTTAACTAAGTTTACTATTTGGAAGTGCTGAAAAGGCTGCATGAAAAAGTTAGATGAAACCACCTGAACTTTTCACCAACTACTCATGGCTCTTGCATCATGACAATTCACCAGTTCACACGGCACTGTCTGTGAGGGAGTTTTTAGCCAGTACACAAATAACTGTATTGGCACACACTCCCTACTCACCTGATCTGGCCCACAGTGACTTTTTTCTTTACCTGAAGATAAAGAAAACATTGAAAGGAAGACATTTTGATGACATTCAGGACATCAAGAGTAATATGATGACAGCTCTGATGGCCATTCCAAAATTGCTCTGAAGGATGGATTAGGCACTGGCATTGGTACATAGCTTTGCAAGGGGAGTATTTTGAAGATGACAGTAGTGATGTTCAGCAATGAGATACGTAGCACTTTTTCTAGGATGAGATTGTGAATTTAAATGTCATATTTTGTATGTTGCCTATATAAGACTGACTTCAGATCTAAAGACTCACTTAAATTGAAAGTAAAGGGATAAAAATTGTATTTCATGAAAAAGAGAGAGAGAAAAAAAAGCTGGGGTGGCAATACTTAGACCAGACAAAATAGACTTTAAATCAAAGGCTATAACAAGAGACAAAGAAGGACCCAATAATCCTACTTCCAGGTATTTATCTGAAGAAACCCAAAACACCACTTCAAAAGGACATTGTGCACCCATATGTTTATTCCAGCATTATTTACAATAGCCAAGAAATGGAGGCAACCTGGGTTTCCATGAATGGGTGAATGGATAAAGAAGAGGTGGTACATATATAAGGGTATATTACTCAGCCATAAAAAATAATGAAATCTTGCCATCTGCAACAACATGAATAGACGTAGAGGGTATTGTGCTGAACAGAGTAACCCAGACAGAGAAAGGCAAGTGCCATATGATTTCACTTATATGTGGAATCTAAATAACAAGGTAAACGGACAATCAAAACAAATAAACTCATAGGTACAGAGAGAATTTTGATGCTTGTCAGATGGAAGGGGGATTGGGGGAAAGAGTGAAAGGGGTAAGGGATTAAGAAATTCTAATTAGTAGTTACAAAATAGTCTTGGGGAAGTATAACATAGGGAATATCATCACAGTAATATTGTAATAACTATGTATGGTGTCATAGGGGAAATAGAGACATTGGGGTGAACATTTTGTAAGTTGCATAAATGTCTAATCACTGTGTTGTAAACCTGAAACTAATATAATACTGTATGAGGGCTGTCCAGAAAGTATCCAGCATGTAATATAAAAAATAGAGGCCAAAAAAAAAAAAAAAAAAAAGGAAAGAAAGAAAAATAGAGGCATTTGTGGCTGGATTTTTTCCAGACATTGCTCGTATGTCAACTATAATTGAAAAATAAAAAAATTTTTTTTAAATGAAAAGAAATAAAGGGCCAGTGCCATTGACCTCATTCTAGGCTATTACCAATTTCTTTATAGCTTCTCCATAAAGATTCCCATCACTTGATTTTCAACTAATGATATCTATTTTTCTACAAGTTTCAATATTAAAAATAAACTTAGACATTATTTTAATTAGTAACACTGAATTCTATTATTTTTCTTCATTGTTTACATTTTGTATATCAGGAACAGATTTTGAAGGCTGGCTTAGGAAACCACTCTCTATGATCTCCATACCCACTTAGTCAAAAAGTGCTACAAATTCTATCCTGAGAGAGTCATCTATTCATTTTTAGGTTCTCAGCTTCTTTTATTTGAATATTCCAATAACCTCCTGATTGTTGTTATAGGTAAGTTACTCTTATTCAACCCATTCTCTATTATGTTGTCAAAGTCTTTCTAAAATTCAAATCTCATTAAATTTATTGTTTAATATTTTTTCAAAATACTAAAAATTTCCTACTAGAAAGAAATCTAAATGCCTTGTGTATGAAACAGAGAGCTTTCATCATCTGACTTTATCTACCTCTCTACATTCACTCCTTCCACTTCCTCCTCAAAAATCCATTCTGCATCCAGACTAACCAACTGGTATAATTTCAGCCACTGCATCTTTATTGTAGAATTGATAAATTCTTTACATATAATTAATAAAAATTGGCATAGTCCTACAATGGACTACTATATGATACTGATAATGAACAAGTGACTACATGCAACAATATGAATCAGTTTTACAAACATAATGTTGAGCAAAAATATTGAGACACAAAATATTACATACTATATGGTTTCATTTACATAAAATTTAGTAAAACAAACAGATATAATCTATAGTGCTTAAAGTCACAATAGTTACTCTTGACAATTGAACTGTGATTAAAAGGGGGCACAAGAGGGTCTTCTGGGATGCTGATAATATTCTGATTTCTTGATCTGGAAGCTGGTTCATTTGTTTGAAAATTCATTAAACTGTAACTATACTATTTGTGTGCTTTTTCTAAATTTAAATAAAATGTAAATAGTCCGAACAACAATCAAAACAAAAACAGTTTTAGTATCACTTCTCTGAAAATTTCTCCAAGTCCCTCAGGTGAACTTTATTTATCTCCTAATATGTCACATACATGCACTACTATATTGATGATCATGTTACATTTTATTTATCCAGTTCTTTCTGTAACTTCCCTGAATGCTAAAATAATAACTTTCTATTTATATATTCCCAGCCCTGAGCACAGTACCTGGCAGTTAATGAGTACTCAATAATATATAAAGGAGGGTTTCTCAATTTCTGCACTATTAACATGTTGGGCCAAAGAATTCTTTGTTGTAGGAACTGTCCAGTACATTGTAGGATGTTTAGAAGCATCCCTGGCCTCTACTCACATGATGTCAGTAGCACCCCTCCAGTTGTGAAAACCAAAAATGTCACCAGGCATTGCCAAATGTCCCCTGGGGACCAAAAAGCCCCTGACTGAGAATCACTTACATAAGTAAATGTTTCTGTGGAAAAATACAAGCCAGGTGTCAAACAATTCTCTTACCAAAAAACTGTGAACTTGAAATGGCTCCCATGTTAGGGGAAACTAAAAAAATAGGCTCTTTTGAACAGGGGAGGGAAAAACAAGCTCTACTTATCAGAAAAAAGTTTATAAAATGCTTTAAGTATCAATAATCAAATTCAAGTCACATTAATTGCATGCTGGAATATTGTTTTCCTTAAAATTCCCATGCAGAAAAAAGATCTGTGCAAAATAATTTGCAAATAGCAGCTTTGCATATTCAATGTCCTAGTTATAAATTATTTTCCAAGGTTTGTATCTATGAACAAACCATTCACTCTACAATATTAAAGTTCAAAATAATCCTAAAATTTATAAGACCCAGAAAAGACCCCAAATAGCCGTGGTAATCCTGAGAAAGAAGAATAAAGAGGAATGCATCACACTACCAGATATCAAATTATACTACAAGACTATAGCAATCAAAATTGCATGATACTGACATAAATAGACACACACAGATCAATGGAACAAAGAACACAGAAATAAATCCACGTCTATTTGGTCATTAATCTATGACAAAGAAAGCAAGAATATAAACTGGGATAAAGACTGTCTATTCAATAAATGGTGCTGGGAAAACTGGATAGATACATGCAAAAAAAAATTAAACTGGATCACCTCCTTATGCCATATACAAGAATAAACTCAGGAAGTAAATTCTCAGACATTATTCTGAGTAATATTTTTAATGATATACCTCCTCGGGCAAGGAAAACAGAAGAAAAAAAAATAAACAAATGCGACTACATCAAACTAAAATGGTTTTTCACAGCAAAGAAAACCATCAACAAACAAAAAGACTTACTGAGTGGGAGAAGATATTCACCAATGATAAATCTGATAAGTTACTATCCAAAATTTATTAAAAACTCATACAACTCAATACAAAAAACCAAACAATCCAATTAAAAAATGGGCAGAGGACCTGAATAGACATTAATCCAGAGGACATACAGATGGCCAGTAGACATGCAAAGATGCTCAACATCACTAATTATCAGAGAAATGCAAATAAAAACACAATGGGATACCACCTCACTCCTGTCAGAATGGCTATCATTAAAAAATTAACAAACAACAAGTCCTGGAGAGGGTGTAGAGAAAAGGGAATGCTCTTTGCACTATTGGTGAAACTGCAAATTGGTGCAGCCACAATGGAAAATGATAAGGAGGTTCCTCAAAAAATTAAAAACAGAACTACCTTATGACCCAGCAATTCCACTTCTGGGTATTTATCCAAAAAATCCAAAACATTAATTTAAAAAAATATGTACACCCTTATGTTTACTGCAGCACTATTCACAATAGCCAAGATATGAAAACAACTGAAATGCCTATCAATAGACAACCGGATAAAGAAATTGTGGTACATTGATACAGTGGAGTATTTCTCTGCCATAAAAAGAATAAAATCTTATCATTTGAAACAACATGGATGGAGGATATTATGCTAAGTGAAATAAGTCAGACTGAGTAAGACAAATACCATTTGATCTCAGTTATATGTGGAATCTAAAAACCAGAATAAACGAACAAGTAGAATAGAAATAGATTCATAGATACAGAGAAACTTGATGGTTGCTAGATGGGAGGGGCATTGGGGGATGGGTGAGAAAGGTGAAGGGATTAGGAAGTACAAATTGGTAGTTACAAAATAGTCACAGGGGTGTGAAATACAGGACGGAGAATATAGTAAATAATGTAAAGACTATGGAGGGTGTCAGATTGGTACTGAATTTATCAGAATGATCACTTCATAGGTTATATAAATGTCTAATCACTGCACTGTATATCTGAAATTAATGTAAAATAATGTTGTATGTCAACTATAATTAAATATATTTATATATTTACAAGATGTAAAGTATAGCATAGGGAATATAGTCAATGGTATTGTAATAGCTATGCACAATGTCAGATGGGTAGTAGACTTAGTGGGGTTACTATTTTGTAAGGAGTATAAATGTCTAATCATTACGTTTTTTACACACTTGAAATTAATAAAAAAAACTAAAAAAAAAAGGAAATTATTTTCTATCCATAAAGTATTTAACATGAACATTCCATAAGAATGGTTAGAAAATAAACTATTGTGCATCAGCTATTGAAAAAGATGGTTAGAAAATCATGTGTTTGTATCTTATTAATAACTACATGCTTTTGATTCAGAATGTGTTTTAAGCTTGACTTTCATTGTAATAGAGTGAATAATGAAATATCTGAATACTCCTATTAATGGAGCTTGAGAGAAGAGAAAATGAATTGTTATATATGTGTCAAAATGATATAGTTAAAATATAAATATGACTGCCAAAAATATTTCCTGACAATTCCTTAAACTTCTCTTTGTAATTATAATCATTCTTTAACAACTGGCTACTAAGCCAAAAGAAAACTGAACAATGAAAACAGGCAGTTTATAAAAGAAGAAACAAAACTAGACAAATACAAAAAATATGTTTAATCTCTTTATTAGTCTACAATATGCCAATAAAGGCATACAATTTTCATCAAACTGGTATGATTAAAAATGATAATGGATGTACACTCATAATGATAATATGAATACATGTAAATTTGTGCATATATTCTTGAGGGCAATTTTGATTGTTATTCTATTTAAAGGAAACATTTCTAAAGTGGTGATCAGAGATGTATATGACAATTCAAATAAAGAGAATGTTTATAATAGGAAATAAGGAAGAACCCAAATAATTAATGACAGGGAAATTAAATTACTTATAAGCTTGTTTATACTCTGTAGTGGTGGACAAGTCCCTTTTTTTTGGAGAACAGTTATTATATGGAAAAAAAGCTCAATTTAGATGAAAAGAGAGTGATTAAGTATAAGGGCTCTGGAATAAGACTACCTATTTCAAATTCTAGTTCTATTACCTTCTACCAGCTCTGCGATCTGGGTTATATAATCATTTAATCTTTCTAAATATAATTTTTTATCTGTTAAAATGTACCTATTGTATAGGTTTTTTGTGAGGATTAAATAAGATATTACATAGTATGCTTATCACAATGCCTATCACAAAGTGTACAATAAATTTTAGTAGTTACGGTAACAATTCAGATGATGTTATAAAGAAATTCAAACCTATATATATGATAAGTTCCCAATTGTGCAATTTAATCAGTCCTAGCTAATAACTGTGTTGAGATTATTGGTGGTTTTAATTTATTTCAAAAATAAATCTATATCCATAAAAAATAGGAGTTCTTTTTAAAGCTATTAATAAAAGGCAAGATAAATACCAAAAAAATTCTTTTCCTTCTCCTAAATTAGCATATATTTTCTGGTTAAAATCTCATGTTTAATACTATGTCACAATAAAAAGGTTACCATTTTATGGTCTCACTGAAAACCTATGATACAATAAATACTGTGATCCTAATATTCCAAAACTAACCAGGAAGTATAGAAATCTGAAGATAGACTTTCCTGTTAATAAAGTAGGAGCTTTATGCATATGGTCTTCAGTTTTATTTTTTAATTACTAATTTTCATGAGAAGCAGAACATCTACAAAGGCTCTGCCTTTTACACCCCTTACAAGATTGATTTTATTTTTGACCAGAAGGCACTGAGTTGAAAATGAGAAAATAACTAAAAGATACTTTCTTTCAGAACACTTGTTTAAGATCTGTAAAATGGGTTTATTACCTCTGATTACAAAGTAGATATGTACATACCTACTACTGTAATATGACTATGACCAATTAAAAAAAACTGATTCCTGAATATGAGATGTTTTTATGCTGATGATAAGAACAGAGAATAATTTCTATTTATTTTTAAGTATCAAATATTATAAGAAATCTAAAAACACTCAGAGATAAATACAAAAAGTTTGGGAGTACTTTGTATTTTATAAACATCCAAATGTCTAACACGTGTATTTTTTAGGAAATGATTTTGATGCTCATGAAATTAAAGACTGTTAAATATATATAAAAAATCATGGAACCAAATAGTTTCTGTATCTGAGCAATTAACTTTCCCTTAATGCTCTCTCTCTCTCTCTCTCTCACTCACTCTTATGCCATAGGTTTAACATGAGAGTTTTTTCCAGGAACACTAAAATATTTGATAGCAGGAAGGCAAAGGGGAGAAAAAGAGATTAGGGGATATAGAGACTGGTTATTAGTGCCTGTTACTATAAATATCTATATTCAAAACAAAGGAGTGTACCTATAATAGGCAAATTCAGAGGCAGAAAGTAAAATAGAGGTTGCCAGGGGCTGGGAGAGGAAGGAATAGGAATTATTGTTTAATGGGTACAGAGTTTCTGTTGAGATGATTAAAAAGAAAGTTCTGGAAACAGTGGTGATGATTGCACAAAACTGTGAATGTACTAATGCCACTGAAGTGTATGCTTAAAAATAATTAAAGTGGTACATTTTATGTGATGTGTATTTTACCAAAATTTAAGAAAGATATAAAATAATTTTTCCTGACTTTCCCAAGAGCAGCCAAATTTTTCTTCACACTAATTTATCTCTATTATTAGAAAATAAATATTTTAAAAATCCTGTCGATAGCATTTTTATATTCCTTAAATTTATCACTTTCATTTTAACTTTGCTTTTTCCCTTTCATTTTTAGTAAAAATAAAATTTAATATGAATACTCAGCATTTCCATATTTCAAGCACAATGATATTATATATACATACACACATAGATACTTCAAATCTACATACACGTATGTGTATATACACATACATACCTTACTTTGAATCTCCTTAAGACTCTTAAAATTGTTTGCAAATTTCACCAAAATTTATTTCTTTTTCATCCTTCCATTTAAGTAACAGTGAATAAGACAACAAGCTTTACAGTGCAGGTAGTTTTTTATTCCAAGTAAGTTTTAGATGCCAAGTACTTAGCAATAATGGAAAAACATAAATTTTAAAAGTTTACCCACACACAAGAAAAAATAGCCTAAAAAGAGGGAAAGATAAATACATCAAAAGGATCTCCAAAGAACTGATAATACATAAATTATGGGGCAGCTGAGAAATGATATTCTCAAAGGGAAAAATAGAGCACAGTGAAAGCTACTTTAGTTTTAACTACAAAGAACTACAACTAAATTTATTCTTGTCAGAGATGATACTTTAAAATTTTAAATAATAGTAACAGGAGTAATTTGTCCTCATGAAACCTTGGAGAAATCAGGGGAAATAAATTAGGAAATAAATTTAGAATATGGAAAATTACTGAACGATCCCATACACAAGGAAAAAAAAACGTACACAATATATGATGTGAAAAGGCAACTGAAGAAATGATGATAAATGATTTAGAAAAACTTCTATTCCTATATAAAGAGAAAAATGTGGATTTGAATAAAAAAGCAGAAAGGATGGTGGTAGTGATTTTAACCAGCTAAGCCACGGTGCTGATACGTGGTAGAGAGTTTAAAAAATCAGTTTAGGAGTAAACTGGATTGGACTGTTAAATAGCACAGCATTGTCCTACTTCTAGATGTTTGGACAATATGTAGGCAACACTTTTCTGGGAAATAAAACCTGATCAGGGTTACAAGATAACAGAGGGACAATGAGAGTGATTTATCAGATGTAGAGAAGTAAGTATAAAGGAGGCCAATCAGCAAGTTGCAAGGCTGCATACATAGGAGATGAAAGCAACATCAAGTTGATTAATGGGGCAGTCATGTGCAGCAAATAGAGGAGATGGTAATCAAGCAAACTCAATTAGCAGTCCAACTTAGCAAAGCCAGTGGAGATAGGCAGCAGAAGTGCTAAACAATCTAAACCTACTTATAATCTTACAGGCATAGATTGAGTAGGGCAAGATCAGGCAGGCAGAAAGCATAGCACTTGGAAGGCCCATGGTGTAGGAGTATGGTAGGAGAGCTGATAGACAATGCTGGGCAGTCTAAAATGCTAAAATAGTAGATGGATATGGCAATACCAGCCTGTTTGCTGATGGGTAAAGCACCAATGAGTGAAGAATGCAAATCAATCAGCAGATAAGTAGAGAAAAAAAGTGGGACAAAAAGGTAGAGAAAAAATCAATGGCAGTCAAAGCGGGAAGACAGAATAACAGAAGCAATGACAGATTGTCAGAAGCAGTTAGGTAGGATAGTGAAAAGCTGTCAGAAGGGGAACAAAACACCATTCAGGAAAAAAAATGAGACTGAGAGTGAAGCAGTCTCCTGAATTTGGTGTCTTCCATCTTGGAAACAGTCACTGATAAATTGCATATGAGAATCCACAAGAGAATATAGCACACAAATGGAAATAGCAGATGGATCTGAACTCTATTGCCCAGGGTTACAGAATGACCCCAGAATACAGATACATAACAATCCACAAGAAACTTAAACAGATGAGGGAAATGGGTCCAAGCATTTTTTAAAATAATGATTTAAAAAAAAAACAAAAACCAAAACACTAAAAATTATTGATCTGGAAATGATTGGCTGGGATTGAAGTCTTCGCTTACCCCTTTCTGGAGCCCACAAAATGGGAATGTTGGGAATTTCTGCAGCAGAAAAACAGAAGAGAAAAGGGATTTCTGACTCCCAGTTTGAGGAAAGCAGGTCAAATTTAGGGCTGTATGAACTGGTTCCGGGAAATAAGAACCAGCCTGAACCTTCTCCCTTCCTCAGAATCAAGCCATTTCTGAGATATGGAAAAGGTTTATGAAGCCCTCAACCCAGTATTTCCCACAACCTCCCCATTCACACTTACCTCCAGTGCAAACAGTTTCCAGCAAGGAGGTACTTGGGAAAATTCACTCCTATGTTTACACCATGGCAAAATTTGAGGATGGCTAACTAATGTAATGGTACTTCCTGTGTAGGTCAGGTTTCTGATTCAGTGGGATCCCTTCCACTCATGTGTGTGAGCAGATGGCATAGGTTACTAGAAACTACCTACCTCTTTTAAAGTGGATGAGAAAGGAAGCAGGGGCAGTAATACCAATAAATAAATAGTAATATTAGTAAATACCTTGGTGATCTCATCAATTGTCACAGATTTTAATTCATTAAGATGCTGATGACTCTGAATAGTAGTATCTCTGAACTCCAGAAGCTTATATCTAACTGCCAACTTAACATCTCCACTTATTAGTTCAAGTTTCCATGGCCAAAGTAAAACTTGATCTTCCTCCTCAAACCTAGTTTTCCCATAGTCTTCTCCATTTCAGTAAATGGCAATTTCCAATTGCCCAAGTCAAAATCCTGGATATTATACTGGACTTCTGTCTTTTACTTATTCCATCTGTTTCCTCTACCTTCAAAATATATCAATAATATATTTCTCACTACTTCTACCTCTATCACTGATCTAAACCACTATCATTTTTTCAACTGGATTATTTCAATAACCTTTTAAATGTTTTACTGTTAAAATGTAAGTCAGATCATGCCATCCCTCCGTTCAAAACTCTCCATTATACTAATGGAGACATACAGGTTCTACTTGATCCACATAGCTGCCTTCCTCTCCTCCTTTAGGTGCTTGCTTAAATGTGAACTAATCAATGAAGCCTTCCTTCGAAGCCTTATTTAAAATCACAATCCTCTTTCCTACCTGCACCGCCTATCCATTTTCCCTGTTTTATTATTTATCCATAGTACTTATCACCATCTCTAATACTATATACATTTTACTTGTTTACTTACATGTTTGTCACCCTACTAAAATGTACATAGAGGCAGGGACTCTTGACTTCTTTGTTCACTGCTGTATCCCCAGTATCTTGAACAGTGCCTGGTATGTTACAGTAGGTATTCAGTACATTTGAGTCTGTGAAGTGTTAATTTCTTGTGGGGCATCTCCTTTCTCTGTCTTAAATTCTCAGGGCATTCTTCTGAAAAACCACACACTATGAGTTTTTGATTAACAGAGAAGATGCTAGTACACAACAGGATAGAAATGTCCTAAAATGGACTGGCAAACAAAAGCCAATGAGACAAATCCTGCTGTCTGATTTTTTTTGCATGACCTATAATCTAAGAGTGATCTGTACATTTTTTAATAATTGAAAAAAAAAGAAAAAATAATATTTCATGACATGACAATCATATGAAATCCAATTCTGGTGTAATAAATAAAGTTTTATTGGGGCACAGCAAAGCCCATTCATTTGTATCATCTTATAGTGGTTTCTGTGCTACAGGGCTGGCAGAGTAGTTATGACAGGAACCAGATAGCCCACAAAGCCTAAAATATTTACTATCTAGACCGCTAAAAAATAAGTTTGTTGGCCCCTGTCCTAAAGTATTTTTGTTTACAAGGCAGAGAATAACTAAAGCTTAAACAAAGATAAACTAGAACATCACTGTTAATACCATTGTTATTGTTGCTCAAGATACACCTATGAGGGAAGGTAATTTATATTATGGTTTGCTTTCAATACTATGTAAAAGCAGCCCTCTCATTTCTCTAAGTATCATTTAATACTGATGGTGATATTCATCTACCTACAGAGCAGCCTCAACTTTATGTACAGAGTACAGTATAAGTAAGTCTTAAAAATGGCAAAAAGGGAAAGAATGACGAAGGAAAGTAAATAGGGCCCCAAAATAGAACTCATATCAAAGTATCAAGTAGTTAACCCAACCTCTAAATACCTCGTTTAACAACAGTGGGAAATTGGTGTCATGTGACTCTTTGGAACCTCATCAACAGAGTTCTACTAAAGTGACCTCACGGTAATGGGGGTCACCTATACAAAGTAGTCTTGAAACATAGCAAGCAAGAGACACATTATGACTGGATATTTTTCTGGACAGATCTCACATGTGCTGCCGAAGCGAGCACGCAAGATATGTAGTATAAGAAGACTCCATGTTTATATAATATTCAAAACTAATAACTAACTTCTTCTTAGTTCAAATGCCTACATTTTTGTAGAAAAGTAGTTTAAAAATTTGTAAAATTCTATGCAAGATCACCTCCTAATCAAAAGTGATCGGTCTCCTCAGTACATAAAGTTTTATCCTGAGAATTATTATACGAAATGATATTATATCATATGTTGCAATCAAACTTATGGAAAGGGTTTTAAAGAAGGAGAAAACACAGTGAAATTACCCATGACATCTATCACTATAATGTTATCGTCAATCTTCATAGAGTAGTATAACATTTCCTTTGATATCAATTGTTCCTTCCAGCATAATCACCTGCTACTTCTGCATTGTTGCCTTTGAACTTTGGTCTCTCTTTCTCTCAGTAAAACTGACAACAGTTCATTTTCAGACTCAATACTTCCAACAGTTTTACTGCTTCTTTCTTCTCAGTATCTTTTGAAGGAACTGGGCTTCCTCTTATAAATTCTCATCTGTGTGTCTGTCATTAATGATTGTCTGAAATGGTTACTTTATATTTTAGGTCATATTCTGCTTGATTTTTTTCCCCCATACAAAATTCTTTCAATATTTACTCTACTATTATCTACTTATTTTTTAAGCTAAAACTCTATTTATATAGCAAATTTTTATGTAGCAAATACTTTTTTAGTGTTTTGTTTATATTAACTCACATAATATAACTATCCATGATGTGAGTACTCTTACTCTTTTCTTTTTACACGTAAGAAAATTAAGGTATAGGAAGTTAAGTAAAGTTGTGTAAGGTCACACACTAGGAAGAAGTGAATCCAGTATTCAAACCCAAGTAATCTGTGCTCTTGTCACTGTTATGCTGCCTCATAAATAGTTAAATGGGAAACACTACTTTTCTAGTGAGAGCTCTATTTAGACATAAAATTTATCATACTAAGCATATTTGTATGTATTTGTATGAAGTCAGACAATTAATTTTATGAACTCATGCTAGAAAAAGTGTTACCATACCTCATTGCTGAATATCACTATGGTGACCTTTGAAGTACTCCCCTTGGTAAGCTATGAACTGATGCCAGTGCCTAGTCCACCCTTCAAAGCAATTTTGGAACTGTTTTTCTGGAATGGCCATCAAGGCTGTTGTGCCCAAAATCTGACAATTAAGTTTACTAACTTGCCATCATGCACTTATATTGGCAGTACTTTATGACACTTTACCAAGTTGTTTAAACAAGGATGCCAACATGAACGCATAGTGGTGATTTGAGAAATTAATTGTCAGATTTTGGGTATGGCGACAGCTCTGATGGTCATTCCAGAAAAACAGTTCCAAAATTGCTTTCAAGGGTGGACTACATGCTGGCATCCATGCATAGCTTCCCAAGAGGAGTACTTCAAAGGTGACTGAGTGATATTCAGCAATGAGATATGTAGCACTTCTTCTAGGATGAGTTTGTGAAATTAATTGTCAGACCTCTCATAATCTCTCTTCCTCATAAGGGCCCCCCAAAAGCTGAGTACATATTCTGGTACAGTGCAGGCATGCAATTAAGAAATATATCTAAGGGAAAATGACAGCATTTTATTTATGGGCTCTACATGCATGAAATTTTTATTTTTGCCTTATGCTCAAAATTCCAAAATTTCGACCTTGAGAAGCAATATGCTTTTTCCTCTTTAGTGTGGTTATGTGGAATAGGAACCTTTCAACATACCAATTACTTCATCTAATTGGTTTAATTTTGTACCTTAACTTTTCCACTGGTTCCATTATACTAAGAAGATTTTCTTTTTAATGCATAAATAAAATAGAGGGTGAAAGTCTTGGGAAGTCTGTAGCTGGTGTGAAAAAAACAACTGCAAAAATAATACAAAAGTAAGCAGACCTAAGGGGAAAATGTAATATTTATCTTCAAATTTCAGAAGAATTGTCATGTAAATGAGGGTTTACCTCCTTTTGTGCATTGCAAAGGGTAGAATTAGGACTACTGGATAGAAATTATAGAGCATCAGGTTTCAGTTTGATATGTTTGGACTTTCAAATAACCAGACTTGTACAAGTACAAACTCCCAGATGAAAGAAGTAGTGATTGAGATGTTCAGGCAAAGGCTGTAGATGATGAAAAGGGCATGTGAGGACTTTGAACATAGTGGACTTTGAATTCTCCTGAAACTTGTGTTTTCTCTATTATTATATAGTTCATAAATTTGTATAAAATGCAAAGCTAACTTGAGATTCAACAATGACAAAACTGATGGTAAGAAAACATCCATTGAATGTCTTGATTGTAAGACTAGTGTTAACTGAAAAGGTTTTTCAAATAACACATCAATAAAATTGTAACTTAGTATTCTGCAGCAGTTTAAATTTTATACTAATGGTCTGGATAGTCACTAGGTTGGCAGATTACAACAGGAATTAAAAAAAATTAAACAGAGCATAAAAATAGTCTTCAAAAAGAATAACATTAGTTCTACTAGGAAGTGTACTGATGTGCATTTGAGTAATTACCAATTTTCAAAAGGGTCTATTTTTAGAGAGCCTTAATGGCATGGCTTTACTGTGTGTACTGGTTGATAGTAGATTTATAAATTCTGGCTTCTAAGGAATCTCAGAATAATGACAGTTCCTGTTTTTCATCTCTACAGATGGTATTACTCTATCTGTTCTAAGAGATTAAAGTAACAGGTCTAGTTTATCTATACTTTTATGTAAAGTGAATACTCTGCTCTAACCAGGAAAATTCTCTTAATTTTATCTTCTCTGTATATTGATAGTCATTTCCCTTTCTTCCTTACTACTATCAGAGTGTCCTCTTCTTGTCTAATCCGAATCCTGTGTTTTTTCCTTTTAGCTTAAATTTTACTTGTATAAAAATTTCCCTGATGACTCAACTCTCTCTTATTCTTTCCCTTTAAAGAAATCTTTTGGCTTGAATTGACTAAACACTTCTGGTACAAAGTTTATGTTGTCTTGATTTGTCAAGTGACTATTTTAGAAGTATATGCACTTCTACATTTGCTCAATAAAGTCCAAGGTGTTTAAAAAATACTCATTAAATGGAACAAAGATTATAAATGTTGATTTTAGGAAATGGGTAGGTCATAAGCATGCCTATATTCTGAGACATAAACTGCTTTTCAAAGGATAATGCAAAGTAATTATAAACCCCAGGATAAAGTAGGCTGTTACTTACAAGCTACCCTTAATATCACATATCTAAGATGTTTATTCCAAGAATTCTGAACTACATAGGAATAGAGACTTAAAACAAAATAAATAGGTTCAGGTAGGATATCAGGAGGTACTTAATGCAACTGCACTAATAATCCACATTCCTCATATCATATAGATTATAGAAATTCTTATTGTTCTTTTGCCCTATGCTTTAACACAGTAGTGGAGAAGTACTGACTTACATTTTATTTTTTAGACATATCCACCAGGTATGTTAGGTGCTAACAAAAGATACCAGAAATACAATGTTTTAATAGCAGAAATATTTACATGCATTATTGTCACTTACTAGCTTAGACAATCTTGGGTAAATCAATTAATTGATTTCTGTCTCAGTATCTCCATCTTTAAAAAAAATATAACAATAGTACCTGCTTCATGTTGTTGTTTGTAAGGCTGAATGAATTAACATATGATTAAAACAGCATCTGACACATAGTAATAAGAGGTTAATTTAGCAGATGTGAAAACTGACCTTTAAGTAGATTAATTTACCTTAATTTCATAGTTAGTGGTAGAATTGGGATTCAAATTCAGGTCTGTTTGACTCTATTCTATTGCTTTGGAGTTTCTGCTCTATCATATTGCATCCCAGCCATGTTTTGGAAAAAAAAAAAAAAAAAAAAAGAGAGAGACAGGGAAACATATTTCCCATGTCCAGGACTATTTCATAAAAATTATCAGAAGAGCTCCTTAAAATGGCATAAAATAGAACTTTATCTGACCACCAAGAAGTGGTGTATTTTACTGAATCTAGTTTTAAATATTTCAAATCTAAGGATTTCTTGTATTCTACTTTGTTACCAATTTCACATTGTTGAGTTATCCTATTTATTTAGAGTAATTTTAAGATACCCAAAATCCTAGCTTGAGTTATTTTAGCTTTGCCATGTATGACAGGTATTTTAGTCAAAACAATCCTAGAACTATAAAATAAATATTCATAGAGTCTAGAGTACTAGTATATGATATTTTGCCAGTGAAGGAATCAATGTTTTCTAGAGAATATTGAAATACACTTGAAAGAAACCATTATAATTTAAATGACCTGTTAGAGATCAAATTTTCTTTTAAAACAGAAATTATCAAACATGGTATTTTTGCTATGCTTCTGCTATACTGTAGGAGAACTTTTCTGATTGTTAAAATGTCAAATATTAACTTTTAAAAAAAGTTCTTAAATGTCAATTTTCACTGATTTTCACAAGGTCACAAATTGAGAACCATTAACATATAATCAGTAACTTAAGTCAATTATGTCTCCTTCCCTTTACTTACACACATTCTTGTTATTGAAATATTAAGTGTTAGAAAGAAAATAGTTAAATTAATGACTGCATAAAATGATACCTGGCTTATAGTACACTCACACCTAAAATTATGAAATATGTAAATTTTAACTAATTGATTATAAACTTAATTTTATAAAATAAATATTTTTTCAGTGATTTGGTATTTTTTGGAAAAAATTCCTAATAACCTAAGTGGAAAATATTTGTAGAAAGGCTTAGATAATAATCTTTTTTCAGAGAAATGTAAATCTTATAGGCTATAAACAGAACATGGCTCTGGAATCATAATCTTTTCCTAGAATTCATTCTTTGTACCAGATTTTGAGTAGTCTACCCTTTTCAGCACTGGCCATTCTGTCAGATGCCTCTTCATGTCCATAATGAACCATAAGAACTCCTTTAAATGAATAGTCTTTATACCAAATTTATATTTTCTTGAAATGTTTACTATTCTTCCTTTTGTTTATTTCATAATAAACCAGTTACATTGGGACACTTTTATTAGAAGCCATTATCAAGAAACAGAGTTTGAAAATATTTTTAGAGTGAGTTTTACTTATTATACAATATATCCATTAATTTGACCAATTTTGAAAGTTCAAAATTTTGTATATTATTTAGAAATGATCTTTTATTTTTGTTATGCTATATTGTCTATTGAAACAAGGGGGCAATACATTTCATCACAGAAAAGTGGGAAGTTTTTTTTTTTCTTCTTCTAAAATTAAAAAATTTAAGAAATGAAGCCCAATATAATTTCAGGTTACTAAAGAACATATGTAAAAATCAATTTAAAAAGTCGATAAAAAATGTGATTAAAGATGACTTACTGTTATCCAACACACCAAGGGTTGACAAACTTTCTACAAGGGGTCAGATGGTAAATATTTTAGGATGTGCGGGCACTAAGGTTTTGGTTGGAACTACTCAACTCTGCCTTTGTAGTCATAAGCAATAGGTAAATGAATTAGTGTGACTGTGTTCCAATAAAACTTCATCTCTAAACACCAAATTTAAATTTCAAATAATCTTCATATGTCACAAAATATTATGTTCCTTTATTTTTTTCAGCCATTTAAAAATGCAAAATCCATTCTTGGCTCACAAGCCATACAAAAAAGATGACAGGCTAGATTTGGCCTAGAGGTTACAATTTGCTGACGCTTGTGATAAATTAAGAATTTCTTGAGTATGGGGACCACACCTTACTCATTTTTTAACTCTAGCACCCAGTATGGTATTGGATACATATTAAGGCCTAAAAATACAAAATTTGATGAATGAATGAATGAGTGGATGAGACCTAAAATGTATGCTAGGCTTTTGTCTACCTCTTAGTTCATGATCAAAATAATATATTAGTATACCACCCTTTATTCTGGTGTATCCTAGTACTCTAAAAGTGCTGAAAGTTATTTTTACTTTGTAAATATTCAATAGTTTAATATTTTCTAATTTACCATATTATTAAACATGTCTTTGTAATTATATAGATTTTTTAATACTTCTTAATCTTTTATTCTCTTCTAGAATATATGTCTAAAGAGCTTTCACTTCACCTAATTTATATATACTTAATTACACTTTTACTTTATAAGAATAATAAAAGGTGCACTATGTAATAATACCTGTTTTGAAAATATATCAATTTTAAGTGATAATGGGACATGAAGAGATAATGTTTGTAAAGCAATGAGTTTTTATGTTCTGGAGAACTCTTATTGCTTCATTTCACCAAAGCCAACAGATTATGCAATCTTTTTATAAGATCAGAGAAAATGCAATCTATTTTTGAAAAGTAAAGTTTTTCATATCAAAATAAAATTCTAAAGAGTAGACGAGTATGGATTATTATGCTATTATATGTAAGCTTTGATGGTATCTCATGTTTTGAGGCAGGGAGTGGGCCAGCAGGCATACAACTATGAGATGAACTATATTCTAAGATACAGGGTCTAAAAACAGAAATAAATTCGTAATTTAGGAAAATCAATTCTGATTGCCTTTTTCCTATAAAATATGTAAACAAGATACACTTTTCTAAACCTGCTATTTCTCTTTTTTTTAAGTAGACCTGGGAAGAACTCTATTAAGCTTTTCAATTTCTCTAAGGTTTATACCCATTGATAACAAATTTAGAATGCTTTATTTCATTCATTTAATTTGCCATTCCCTCTTCATTTTTTTTTTCTAACAACAAATACATCCCACAAACAAGTGTCCTTTCTGATTGTACCTCAAACTAATTATTGAAAATTATTCACTGTACAATATTAGTATGTTAAGAGATAATTTTACATTATTTTACCTTTATTGTTAACATTTGTGTTTTCTATCAATAGCTTCTGAATCTATTTTAAGATATTTGCAACCCTGAGTTGTATATAGGTAAATGTGGTCTAGAAATAGTTTCCTCTCTTTTTAGGCACAATTGTCTAAAAGAAAGTTAAAGACAAATAACTGTATTATTACAGGCCCCAAATTATATTTCTGGATTCCTAGGAGACATCCCAGTATTGTTTTTAGATATTATAAGAATTGCAATTATTTAAGAATATGGAAGGAATGGGAAATTAGTAGAATTATTTTTGAGTGGTCCTACATTGTTTTTATGTTTATTTTCTTTTTCAAAGGCTTAACAGTCCTATGGACTTTTGCTGTATAAACAATTATACCATATGTGTTTATATATGTAAGATATGAAGTAAAGTGACTCTATTAAAGATCAAGAATTCACTATCAGGTAAGTAACATGTTTTCAAAAATTGATATTAGAGAAGACATATTTATGTATATTTTTAAATCATTAAAAAAAAACAAACCAAACACCTAATACAGTTTTACCCAGTTAGTTGCTTTAGGCATACATGAATGTAAAAACATAAGGTTTTCAGGTAACTGAACAACTTCATTTAAGAATAAATAACTTCTCAATTACTGATATAATGAAACACAGAAGGTCATGGAAAGAGACTCTTGTCAACTAATAGTAGTTAAAAAAGAGTGTAGGTGAATAAACATATCAGAACGGTAGCAATTCAAGACTTCTGATTTAGATGGAGCTAGAAAAGGTAAAATATGAAGCTTACTATATCAAAATGAAAAATAATGTAACAAAATTGTGATGATTTCATTGATATACTTTAAATATTGTATAAGACTTTGTCCATTTGGTAGTTACATACAAAAATACTACCAAATTTGTCCACTTAGTAGTTACGTAGCAGCCACTTACCGCTTATAAGTTAACTCTTACAAAGCACTTACTAAAATGCCAGTAATAGTTTTCAGTGGATCACCCTGGTAGATAGGTACTTTTGTTTCCTTCATTTTATAGGAAACTGAGGCACAGAGCAGATTAGTGACTAGTCTATCTACAGTCACCTTGTTAGTAAGTAGCAGAGACAGAATTCAACGAGTTAAATTTTCAACCTAGAATTCTTAATGTAAAGCTCCACAGAGTAAATACTGAACTTCGTGATGTAAATTATTTCCCCACAATGAAAAATAATGTTGTTATCTGATTATGAATGAATTCTATGGTAAGAGTTTTTGTACTTTTCTGATATAAAAATAAGTAATAGCATGAAAATATCAAACCATCACACAAAAAATAGCAGTATATAAATGCAATTTCATTTACTTCAAATTTTTTTTTTTTTTTTTTTGCATGTGGGTAGTTCCCTGGCCGGGAATTGAACCCAGGCTGCAGCGCTGACAGCGCCAGCGCCGAAGCCTTAAGCCACTACACCACCAGGGAACTCCCCAAATACTTAATAAAATACTCAATCCAAAAATCAGTGTCTTCACATATGTAGGCAATTTACTTACAAACATAAAACAAAACACAAACACATCTCTACAGGAAATGGCTCGCCTCCAATTGTACTTTTTAAGTTAGTCTCATAGTTTAAAAGAAATGTAAAAATTGGCCAAAGGACCTTATCTTCTTAGGACCCAGAAATTAAATAAATTATGTAAGGATAACTACATTTTTAAGCAGCCGAAGTTAACAATTTTCCAATACAACTCTATTCTGATCAATTTAAAAGCATAACTATTTATTTATAAGCATAATTATATAAAAAAATTTCTGCTGTGATTTTTACATAGAATAGAAAATACTGTATGACTTGTTTAAAAATTTTGCATTTCTATATACTAGAACATTGATTCTCAAAGTTTGGATGGATGGTCTATGTGCCAGCAACATCTGCATCACTTGCCTTGTTAGAAATACAAATTCTCAGCACCCTCTGCAGATTTTACTGAATCAGAAACTGTGAGTGGGGCCCAGCAATCTGTCTGAACAAACCCTCCATTTGACTGTGGTGCAGGCTAAAGTTTGAAAAGGACAGTGATTACTTAATATATGCAGAGGAAAAGTATCTCGCTGTTAATAAGATAGTTAATGCAATAGTGTACTGATTTGAAAATACAAGGACATAATTAACATTAAATTGAAATTTGGCCAAGAAACACTTTCTTTCGAGGTAAAGGAAACAAAGTCACAAGTGGTAATTAAAGTTTGCATATGGCTCTGAAACTGATACCTGGTTTATGGCTTCCTTAAAAAGAAAGACTTTTTCCTCTATATCAATGAGCACTGCTTACTCTTCATTCTTTCCCTAATTTTTTCCCCTGTGCAAATGAAGTGATTCTTGTGGCACGAAGCCTAGATATTAATTCTGCTTTTTGACTTATTAAATTCTGCATTTAAATTTACATTTAAAATGGTGGAATATATGATCCTTTCTCATCAAAAGAATAGTAAAATTGGTATATTAATTAATATTCTATTGCAGTCATCCTACTGTGCTTTGAGGCCAGTGACAAGCTTATCTCAAGAAAAGAGAAATAAGATATATTTTCAATTATATTAACAAAGCACCTCAGATCAGATGCACACTAAGAGTCAGAGTTCTGCTATCAGAACTCTGGCAATATGCCTGAAGTTCAGGTGATACCACAGAACACTGAGAAATTGCAAGATTACCTTCTGGACCAGATCAATCTTCCTCGTATTATATAATTTCTAGTTTAAGTCCAAAGGAAAAAAAGTCAAGAAACATTATTTTAGATAATAATTCTTTCACAGCAAAATGTTCACATTCTTCGAACCACAAGTCTCCTGTTTTGCCTAGCAGAATTACAAAAATAATATTAAAAATATTTCAAAAGATTAAAATAACATGAATAGTTTACTCTTTGAATGTGAGAGAGGTATATTCTATCTCACCTCTGGAGTGACATCTCGTGGTGCAAACCCTGTTCCTCCAGTTGTTAATATCAAATTAAGTTCCTTTTCATCACACCAATCTATTAGGGTTTCCTGAAAGAAAACAGTAATAATGTCACACGCAGAATAACTTGCCTGCCTGCTCAAAACATCCACACACTCAAATATTAATACTTTATACACAGTGAGGAAAACCAGATTGTTTTCAACAAACAACACGAAAATTTTGAAGCACAATTCATGGAACTATGTCACTGCTGATCATACAGTTTTGGGCATTTATTTTACTCACTATAGAAAATAATGTAAGCGTCAAATTCTTGAAAGTAAATGAAACACAGGAAATACCATAGAGTTTATAATTAATGTTTATGTACTTACATGGCATATCTAAAGTTATTTTCAGCCATTCACAATATATTCAGGTTAAAAAAAACTGAATACAATCTATGTGTTAATTATACTATCTCAATATTAAAAACTATATCAATCCTGCCAGGTAAATTTTCATTCTTCAATTTTATATTTAAAGAAACAGATTCATTTGTTTTTTCATTAATGGATTCTGAGAGATCTAGAAACTTATACTTGCTCATGGGCTCACAAACTAGAAGGAAGAAATGCTAGAATTCAAAGCAGATCTGTGTCTTCCACGTATGTTCCCCTACATCGTGTCTGTGACTGAGTCTTTTCTGCTAAGTTTCAAGTTGTTTAGGAAAGTTTTACGTTTTCTTCAGGATTCACTTTACATGGTTGTCTTGAAAGAAAGGCATAGAGATAAATGATTGCTTAAGAGTTTTTCTTCTCTATGCCAATTCTATGACATTTATAGATTAGAATTATATACCATAACATTTTAGAGTAGACCATAACCTTAGACTATTTGTCTCTTCATTTTCCAGGTAAGACAACTGAAGTACAAGTGTTTAAAGAATTGGCACAAAGTTACCCAGCTAGTTTGTAAAGTATAGCAGACTTCTGTCTGCTTACACCATGGGTAATTCTACTCATCCATCCCACATTTTAGCTATTTATTGAAAAGAACTATTAAGTGCTCATTTAAATTATAATCAAATAATTATATTATATTATTTAATTGCTGATAACTAGATATTAAATAGAAGTAATGGACTAATACCTAGATATAAACTACAAGGCCATCAGCTTTCAAATTCATCAGTGACACAAAATGCAGAATAATTAGTTAAAAGGACAAATTCAGGATCTAAAAATGATTTTTCCCTTATCCTCACACATTTTAATTTCATCCTAGTATGACAGAAATGGAAAGCCCAAAGCTCCAAATAAAGGGGATTTTCCCCAATGATTATTTAACAGCAACAAACTATTTTTAAAAGATATAAATTGTAGACTACTGAGAGTCTCACTGAAGAACTTTCATCCCTGACAGCTATAATTTTGTTATAAGGAAAGCATGCGCGCGCGTGTGCGCGCGCGCGCGCGCGCACACACACACACACACACACACACACAACCACATCAATGGGTATCATAATAAAGGTTATTATGAGGTGGTTTCACAAACCAAATTTAAAATATCCATTGCCTTGTGCCTCAATTTAAAAAGTAGAAAAGCATAAATACTCATCATTCTAAGTAGTTATTATTTCTAATCTATAAAAAAAAGTTGATGTCACAACTCAACAATGAGATTGATCTTGTCCTCTCACTAATGGTTCTTAGAACATGTTAGATTTCTTTGTTGACATTGCTAAGTATCCCATCACGGTACTGGAGTGCCTGTGTCACAGCTTTCTCATCTCTGACCACACTCCATTTACATCAGATTTGGATTAAAAAAATGTATCAAAGTTGTATCAATAAAATATCTTAAGCACACTAAAATATCTGTCAAATGTCAATTTTCAGTATTGTCAATACTAAGAGGGCATTCAAACTTTTCAAATTTCAAGATGTTAATAAAGATAGTTAAAATAGTCATTTTATACTGAAGAATGCTACTGTTTGGCAATAGGTAATACTTCCTTATAACATACGTAATTTATCCAGGATAAAGTAAACATTTATTAACTAAACCATGTATTAGGTGTAAAGAGTTAAAAATAAAATGAAAAGCTGACTATGGTTTCAAAGAGCTCACAGTTAAGTAATGGTTCTTAACTTTGATTATACACTAGAATAATCTGAGGAACTTGAAAAAATACTGATTCTTGGGTCCCATCTCTGGGGTGCAACCTGGGCATCTAAAAACTTCCCAGGTTATTTTAAAAATGTAGCCCAGCAATTAAGAACTACTAGTCTACAGTGAGAATTTGTTCAGTACCTGAAGGTGAATTTCACAGTTTACTCAACTGGGTGGCCCACAAAGATGTCATACAGATTAAAGATTCGTTTCACCATAGAAATATTACCTGTTTTTCTATTTCCAGGATGGATAACTGGTAACACCTACTCTACAGACTTCTTTCATTTAAGTAATATTTGATATTTTGAGCTCAATTAAAGATTGTTCAAGTATTTGAGAAATAATATTTTGTAGCTGAATACTTAGTTGTGTGACGTGCAACAGTTTTTCATCTAAGCAAAAATTTAAGTTAGGCTTTGGACTTTTGAGATAAAATAACAATCCTATCATTCACTCAGTTGGTTTCCAAAACTTCAAAACTTTTCCTCAATCACCAATATAGAGTATGAGTATTCTAGGCACTTAGTAGCTATATAATTATTTAACAACAAAATATTTCACGGCAAACTTTTACTCAGGTACTTCATTAGATGACAGGGATATAAAGATGAATGAGGCACAGTGCTTTCTCTCAAGTCAAGTAGAGGAGTTGTGAGTCTACAGTTGTCTAGAATCTTGCTACTAAAAGTATGATCTGAAGACCAACAGCATTTGTATCATCTGGGAACTTGTTAGAAATACAGAATCTCAGGTCCCATCTAAGACCTAATGAATCAGAATCTGCATTTTTAGAAAGACTCCTCAAGGTGATACATAAACATATTATACTGGACTAAATATGCATATGCTTTCTAACTACATATTATTCTAGGTAATCTGAGTTTATTCTTCTATTATGTTAGATCATCTGAAAGCAATTTATCTTATATTTGTTTCTGTACCTGTAGGATGCCTTTAATTCCGAGAGATAACTTAACATTTGGCTGCTTCTACCACATAGGATGCCATTGATAATTTTGCATAAGCCACCTTTAGAAGAAATCCTCTGCAACTGTGGTTGAAGGCCTTGTTTATTTTAATGGTTAATTTTCCCTTATGTTGAAGGTACTTCTTTAAAAATGTATTGCCTTGAGATTGCAGGTTAGCACAGTAGAATGAAGTTGTGTCATAGAATCTCCCTCTCTCATTATCTAATAAAAACGAACAAAAAAAGAGTAAAAAGTAGAGGAGACAACCTCCACCATCAACAATCAAATAAGAAAAAAGATTCATGTCATTAATCTCAAAAGTTGGTAGTCAAGGAAAGAAATGAAGAAACTTTGAGAAATATGGTACACATGTTGAGGCTCCCACTGGTGCTCTGGCTCTCAAAGAAGTCATATGGTGAATTATCAAAATCCTAAAAATTTTCACTACCTTCAAATTAAGGGAGATGCAAACTGAGACTTATTATCCTTTTCATCTTGTAAGCAACTGCTGTGTGGAACACATAAAGTAAGGGGCTGACTCTGTGGCCAAGATGAAGGTTCCAGGACAAATGCACAATGATTTGGGGAACTAATTTGAAGCCTAATGATACCACCACATAGTAAGTTAAGCCCTGATCTAGTATTGGACATTTAAAAAAATCTCAGAGAGAAAAGCAGAACATTCTAACATATTATACATAGTCCGGCAGAAGTAACGCCCCCTTTAAGTAGTATAAATCAGCAGAATTATTTCTTTTGCTAGATATTTTAAGATTACTAGGATAGTGAAGTCCTGATGCCACATCTTAACCTGTAGGTACAAATATCTGAGTCAGACAAATGACATTATGGAGGGAGACAAACCATCTCTGTTCTCTGAGGCATTATTTGTGTGGGACTGTGTATACTGTCTCCGATTTCTTACTTTCTCCACTTTTACTCTGTGCAATTCTGTCTGGATCTGATATAGTCCTGGGTAACTTTATCTTTCTTCTTGTAGCTATGCAATAGTTTGTGAAATGAGCTCAATCTGAGGACTGGATATTCTTCCATCAGGCTTTCCAATTTTTTTTTTTAATAATCATATTAAACAAAATTGAAGGTAAGCAGATGGTACGTAGAAGGAAATGTAACAGTGCTCATATTATCTTTCAGAGCAGGGATTAAACCAATTCTGTCTAAGGTTTAAAAAGATATTTAAAAATATGACTGTAATCTATTAATGAATTTGCTAATTTTTGTAGCTTTAGAGAGGTCTCTGTTTAGCATATAGTATCTCTTATGATATGATTTTATTCATTTTCTTTTTCCTCTGTTGAAATGAAATAAAATGCTATTATCCTAATTTTATATAGCTATGTCTTTCACTCAATTAAGCTTCCATCTATTCTTCAATCTATAATATAGGCACAGAAAGATGTTGGAATGTTTTACAACTATTCTTAATAATGGTTATTTCTGGATAATTAGATTTGAAGTGCATTTTATTTTTTTACTTCTTTTTTTTGCATTTTTGGAATTATTTTATAACTTGCACATATTATTAAAAATAAAGGGATTTTAAAACTTGAATTTTCTAGAGGTTCCCTCGTGGCCTACTGACTAGGATTTGGCATTCTCACTGCCGTGGCCAGGGCTCGAATCCCAGTCAGGGAACCACTAACTAACTAACTAACTAACTAACTAACTACATACATACATAACGGAATTTTCTGGTATTTCTACTTAATTCTGATAATCAGTACTTTAAGAGATGTGTCTTTTGATCTTTTTCTCCTACCTTCCCTAAGGCCTTTCCTGAACTTAAGAGCCAGATCTTACGCATATTTGTACTCTTCAGTGATCTTAATATAATAGGTGACCTAAATAAATAGTAATGACTCTACTGACATAAAGTTTGTTCTAATATTGACTGGATCTCTGAAGAATACTTTGGAATAAATAATTAAAATCAAATAATAGTAAATCAAACACATTATCTCAAGTAATAGTAAATCAAACACATGACTCTAACAGAAATCCTTAGGAATCTACCCAATATAAGAAATGCAATTTTAGGCTTTCTCCAGTGAAGCAACTATTTGCTATCTAGGTAGACCAAATGACTAAAATGTGGAAAAACAAACAAACAAACAAAAATCAAAATTCCTATTAGAAGTCTAGAATTAATCAGCTCTGTATCAAAACAAAAGAAAAGGGACCTATAAAACCACCAGTTTAAGAGTTATTCAATATTAGGTATTTGATATATTTCAGTCAAAACTAAAAGGGCTTTCAAAACAAGAGAGAAAACTATTCATCTCTTTAGTATATGAAATATAGTCTCAAAATTGTTAAACACAACTGAGGAACAGCAGTCTTCAGGTTTTGTTCAATTATTTTTGCGTGTTACCTGTAACACCATTCCTTTACTACTATAGATAACATACGGTTTCTTTGGTTTTTAATCCAGGTTGGCTATATTGTGGTCCACTGCTAAAGAACTCCTCAGCAAGTGAGGAAGTATATGCTTATCCTGTGACATAATGTCAAGAGTATTTATTCCTATTGTAGAGGTATCACACTAAATAAGAGAAACTGATGTCACCAGCCTGATAATGACCAACTTATGATAAAAAAGTTTAGTAAGCTTTCTTTGAACTCCATGATCAATACAGCCAATAGAAATATTAAAACATACTGCTTCCAAAGTTAACTCTTTCGAATAACACTTAATATAATATGTGTGGATGTGTTTAGGTATTAAAAATATTATAAGATCGGGGAGTTCCCTGATGGTGTAGTGGCTTAAGGCTTCGTCGCTGGCGCTGTCAGCACTGCGGCCTAGGTTCGATTCCCAGCCAGGGAATTACCCATGTATAAAAAAACAAACAAACAAAAAAAATATTATAAGATCTAAGAGAAAAGGGGATGATAAAATCTTCTTTGATCTTTAGCTTTAATAGTCTCAGGTCTCAATGGAAAACAGTCAATACAAACTCCTGCTTCAATAAATCTTAGAAGTTGGTATTTTAATGATTAATTTAAAATCACTGTATTTGTTCTATGCATTTTTTTCTGAAGAGTATACTTCCCATACTTCTATGAGACAATAGCAAATAATATTAGACTGAATAGTTAGAATGCTAAGAAGACAAATACAGATGTTTATTAGAATATGGTTATATTTTTGTTATTACTATTGGTACTCTTTCCATTCATTATCCCCTGTTCATATGCTTTATGAACATATTTTGTTCATCTACAGACAGAGATCTGTTCAATCAGTAGTAGTAGACGGCAGTAATAAAATTCTGGCCTCTAGATTTCCAGTTCTTTACTTATTTTTACCATAGTTTCAGAGTGTTCTTTTCTTGTCTTACATTATTTCTCTCTCTGTGTCTACTTCTTATATTAACTTTTTCACTCAGAAACTCTTGATTCTTTTATTCAAGTCAGGCTATTTCATTAGAGAAAGGGTCTATGTTCTCATGATGGTTCATGGTTTCTATTTCTTGTAAAATCATACCCCAAGTATATATAATATCTGTGAGGGTTTTTCTAGTGGACAGGGGTCAAGACATCCAAAACCTCCAAAAGATTAAGTATAACTGCTTCAGCAAGCCACATGATTTAATTACATACATTCAGGCACTACGGACATAACACTTAGTAAACAGCATAAAAGTGAATATGCATCTAGATTATATAATTTAGTATTTCTTGGCTGTCTTATTTCCTGACCCTCATACATCCTGATCTATTTCAAATATATTAAGATCAAGAATTAGAAAACTAATTACATGTACTTAAAGTCTATATTAAATTATTTTTTACCAGTCCTTTAACTTTTTTCATTTTCTCACTAGTTAGCCCATCCCATGGATTAAGGCTTACTTAAAAACACTTTGTGTATTTATGTGAGACCATAATCATTTTTTAAAAGAGCTTTATTGAAATATATTTCATGTCATAATGTCATCCATTTAAATTATACAGTTCAGTGGTCTTTAGTATACTCAGAGCATTGTGCAATCATCACCACAATCTAATTTTAGTACTTTTCAACACTCCACAAAGAAACCTGGTAAACAGCAGTCACTCTCCCTCTCATTGAGAGGGCCCAGGCAACCATAAATTTACTTTCTGTCTCTATGGACTGTACTATTCTAAAAATCCACCAAACTGGAATCATACAATATGTGGTCTTTTGTGACTGGTTTCTTTTACTTAGCATAATGTTTTCAAGGTTCATACATGCTATAGCATTTATCAACACATCATTCAATTATTTTCAAAATTCTTCTCTTGTAAAAAAGTAAATAATAATGCTTGCCATCTTAACCATTTTTAAGTGTACAATTCAGTGGCATTAATTACATTCACAATATAATACAACTATTATCGCTATCTATTTTGAAATTTTTTCGACACCTCAAACAAATCATTAATCATGATTTAGTGTTTGTTTAGTTGCTATAACCCTCTATTTTCTGAAATAGAGTTCTGAAAAAGTTGGTTCTAAAAGTTTCTGCTTGCTTTACAGCATTTCTGTGGAGGGTGGGCAGCTTAGAGCTTTAAAACTAGCTATTCTACTGCCCATCATTAGTTCTAAATCAATATGATATTATAAAAAATTTGTCAATGTAAAACAGTGCATTATCTTTAGTGTGGACTCCATCTCATACCCAAAGATGATTTTTCAGAGTAAGAATTCTGAATAGTTTTATATTTTTCTTTTTTCTACCTATAATTTCACAGTATAATTCTATTAATAAACAACACCAAAACTTTCCAAATATAAATAACTAGGTATAAATTTTATTAGTTTGAAAAATAATCCAACATGCTTTAAAGTTTTATGTAATAACTATATATTTATTACATGATTTCATTGTCATCATCATAAACTGGCTCATGCAGGACTCTCAATTTAAAGATAAAAAGATACTTTCAAAATACTTTTAAATAAATTTCAATTATAGTTGACATTCAATATTATTTTATATTAGTTTCAGGTGTACAGCAGAGTGGTTAGACATTTACATAATATATAAAGTGATCTCTACTGGATTAGTCTGGTACCCACCTGGAACTACACCTAGTTATTACAATATTATTGACTATATTCCCTATGCTATAATTTGTATCTCCATGACTACTTTGTAATTACCAATGTATTTCTTAATCCCTTCACCTTTTCTAGCCAGCTCCCTAACTCCCTTCCCATCTGAGTCCGTTTCTGTTTTTTCCATTTTTTAAAAAATGTTGTTCTTTAGAGTCCACAAATAAGTGAGAGCATATGATATTTATCTGTCTGACTGATTTCACATAGCATAATACCCTCTAGATCCACCCATGTCACACCTGTCAGAATGCCTACCATCAATACATCAAAAAAACAAGTACTGGTGAAGTTGTGGAGAAAAGGGACCCCTTGTGACTGTTAGTATGACTGCAAATTGGTTTGGCCACTATGGAAAACAGTTTAGAAGTTCCTCAAAAAATTAAAAATAGAACTACCTTATGACTTAGAAATTCTACTTCTGGGTATTTAGCCAAAGAAATTGAAATACTAATTCAAAAAGATATATGTACCTCTATGTTCACTGCAGTGCCATTTACCATAGCCAAGATATGGAAGCAACATAAATACAGTAATTGTATTTTTCAGTTCTAAAATTTTCATTTGGTTCTTTTTAATAGTTTATATTTTTCCGCTAAGATTTCATATTTTTTCATTTATTATCAGCATGTTTTCCTTTACTCCTTGAGCCTGGTTGGTTGTAGTAGCTGCTTAAAAAAAATCTTTGTTAACTCCAATAGCTGGGTCATCTTGGGGTTAGTATCCGTTTTTTTTCTAAAGATAAATAATTTTGGACTGCATCCTGGTCATTGTGAAAGATACACTAGGTTTTGGTATATTATGCTGAAGAATGCTGATTTGTTTTTATTATATTTTAGTGAGCACATGACTTGGGTAGACTCAATTCAATACAATTCTACTAGCTGTGCTTGCTTGTAGTTCACCCAACACATTCATGGTTCAGAGGTAAGCCAGAGATTTAGAAAGTAATTTACAAAATTTGAGGCTCCCCTCTTTGGTTCTCTCCTTTCCAGGATTTTCCTCCTAGCTTTAAAGCAGCTGTGGTTGCCCCAAACGCTGTTCTTTGGGCCAGTTAAGTCTGAAGGTTTAAGTTGCCAGGTAGGCCAGACTGGTGCTTACTCTCAGGCTAAACGTTATATAAATGGGATACTCAATAAGTGTCTTCTTCGATATGGCAGAATCTGCTCTATGAAAGTACTTTCAGGCAGTTATGGCTTGTTTGGTCTCGAGTTTATAGGTGTTATTTGTGGTAACAGATAGGAGCATCTGATATGGCTACTGAATTATACTGAACTAGAGCTTCCCTTCAGTTTAAACACCTATTATTTTATTTATCAAAAAAATTTAGTACCAGCCCTTATGATTCTAGCATTTCCAACCATTCTACTCTCTGCTATAGAATAGGCAATGTCAAAAAAAATGAGTGGCTAGAAGTTTGATTAAATGTATTATCTGTTATACAATTATAAACCAGGTTCTAGAGACAGGTGGTGAGAAAAAAATGTTCTGTATTTTAACCTGTTCTTATTTTTTGTTCCACTTTTAATATTTTGGTCCCTAATGAGAATAGTCTTAGTGATTTTTGTGAGTCTAAAAGTACATGCTTATTAAAAAGACAAAAATAATCAACATAAAAAAGTATAAAGAATTGAAAATGACCAAAATTTTACCAGATAACTTATTTTAAACCTTTGTTAATCATTGCTACATAAAATTTCCATACATACATAAATGCATGCTCATATTACATGCACACAAACACACACAGGTGTTTTTAACTTGCTTTTTCATTTCAACAATATGTCATGAATAAGTTCACTATAATAATTTTTAAGACTACGTAACAGTCTGCATATTTCAATTTAAAAACTCTACTGATAAACATTTGTCTGTTTTTGGTTTTTCACATTTATAAACACTGTTTATCCTTTATAAATTTTCTAACTGAGAGGCACTGGGGAAGAACAGGTAATAGAAAGGGAACAAGCTTGGGGGCAAGACAGATCTGGGTACCCATTCCATTTCTAGTCACTTACTACCTTTATGTCTATAGGCAAATTACTGAAATGCTTTAAATACACTCACACACACACACACACAAAACACACATATACATAATGAATAGGAAACAGAAGAATTTATTCATAATTATATCACCTCTAAATCATCAATGATAAACTTCTGACAATATTTTGTATAAGATGTGGCTTCTCCTTTGATCATTTCATTTCAGGTTGAATATTGCCAGAAAAATAACTGAGCACCAATAACATATATTATGTAATTAATTCTACTTAAAAATCTTAACAATAACCAATGGAAACAGTCTTATTCACTAAAATTTAGCTTTATGTGGAATATAAAAGGTCTAATTTTCAACAACTTTTATAATAATAACCACTGTGGTTTAGTTTTCCATTAGAATATCAGTAGTAAAAAAATCTTTTAAGATGTTACAATATAATTTATACATCTATTAGTAAAGAATAGCAAAGGAAATTCATTCTAGTAAGGTTAAAGAAAGCATAGTATTATGGTGGAATTTCAGCCAAGACTTCTGTGTAAAATATTATGTAAGAATTCGTGAGAGAAACAATAGAACACTGATCTATCTATAGGTAGCAAGAAATAGCAAAAAGACAGGTAGGCTTAAAGTATCTTTTCAAAGACAGCCAAGAACTGTTCCCTTTACCAGGTCAGATTGTTCTAATGTTGAGAGGAAAATTACTTTACTTTACATTATACAACAGTAATGCTAAGTTCTGTTGTGTTTTTGTTTTGTTTTTTTTTATAAAGGAACTGAATGGATCAAAAATACAATAGAGAGAAAACCTGTAGCAGTCTGATGTTTCTTATATTTGAAATATATGTATTTTCCCCCATCATTCCTCTGGGATACTCTTATGCTGAGGAGAAGATAACATAGGAAAAGGAGCTCTCAGCTAAATGAATAATACCAGAAAAGGAGAGAGATGAAAACCTTAAAAGGTGAACAAACTAGACACCACCACCAAATCATTTAGTTGGGGGAGTGAATAAATTTCCAGTTTTAAGATCTTATCTGTATGCCTTTAAGACCACCAACATCCATTATTCCCCCAAAATATGATTCTTCTTTTGAATTCCTTATCTCAGGGATTGGCGTTATCTTCCATGAAGATATCTAACCTAAAATCCTGGCTTAATCTTTATTTCTACTCCTCATTTCTCAAGTCTACTTGGACCATATCTTGTAACTGTCATTTATTGAGTGTTTACTATGTACTAGGTACTGTGCTAAGTACTTTACAAACATTTTATCCTTACAAGAATAACAATAGGTTTTGTATTCCAAAAAAGGTATTTTAGGGAAAAACAGAGTGGTTAAGATACATACAAGGTCACAATTCAATTAAGGTGCAGAGCCTGTTTTATTAAGCACTGTGATGTACCTCCCATACTTTCCATTACTGTTGCCACTGACATGAGCCTTGCCTTTATCACTGTTCACCTGGATTGGTATAAAAAATTTTATACATATATTTAATGTAGGAATTATAATTTACAATTAAATAAGATTCTCTTGTATTAGACATTAAATGTCTTCAGGATTATTCATTTATTCAACCAATATTTATTCACTAACTATAAATGAAAAGACTGACAAGCTGACATATTAAAATTAGGAATCTCTATTTATGAAGATACTTTTAAGAGAGTAAAAAGGTAAGTGATGGAGTAGGAGAATAAGTATGCAATACATTTAATACGTTGGTGCAAAAGTAACTGCGGTTTCAGACTGTGAATTTTAAATCATTATAACTAGGCTTAAATGCATCTTTATTAATCAAAATAGGAACCACTACAATCAACACATTTTTGCCAATGAGAAATAACTTTGTTTATCCCTGTAGTGTAAAAATCCATGCTTTGGGATACAACAAACTCTTGGAAAGCATTTTCTGCATCCTATTGGTTGTGAAAGTGTTCACCTTGCCAAAAGTTGTTGAGACGCTTGAAGAAAAGGTAGTAGGTTGGTGAGAGGTCTGGTGAATATGGCAAATGAGTCAAAACGTGGTAGCTCAATTCGTCCAACCTTTGAAGCATTGGTTGTGCGACGTGTGGTCAGGCATTGTCATGGAGAAGAATTGGGCTCTTATTATTGACCAATGCCAGCAGCACGAGTTGAAGTTTTTGGTGCAGCTCATTGATTTGCTGAGCATATTCTTCAGATGTAATGGTTTTGCAGGGATTCAGAAGGCTATAGTGGATGAGGCCAGCAGCAGACAACCAAACAGTGACCATGACCTTTTTTTTTTTGGTGCAAGTTTGGCTTTGGGAAGGGCTTTGGAGCTTCTTCTTGGCCCAACCACTGAGCTGGTCATCACTGGTTGTGGTATAAAATCTACTTTTTGTCGCATGTTACAATCTGACAGAGAAGTGGTTCATTGCTGCGTAGAATAAGACAACACTTCAAAATGCTGATTTTTTAAAAATTTCTGGTCAGCTCATGAGGCATCCACTTATCTTTCTCACTTTTCCAATTTGCTTCAAATGCCAAATGACCATACAATGGTTGAGTTGAGTTCTTTGGCAACTATTCATGTAGTTATAAGAGGATCAGCGGCAATGATAGCTCTCAATGGGTCATTGTCACCTTCCGTTGGCCGGCCATTATTCTCCTCATTTTCAAGGCTCTCATCTCCTTTGCAAAACTTCTTGAGCTACCATTGCACTCTATGTTTGCTAGCGGTTCCTGGACCAAATGTGTTGCTGATATTACAAGCTATCTCTGCTGCTTTTTGACCCATTTTGAACTCGAATAAGAAAATCACTCGAATTTGTTTTTTGTCTAAACAAGAGAATCTTATTTAATCATTTCCATAGTCTAAAATAAATATAAAATAATCAGCAAGTAATAAGTCATTAGCAAAAAGACATAAAGCAAGAACTGCACATTAAAATGATGTATAACACAACCACATGAATTCCAACATCAAATGGCAAATTTCAACAATGCAAAAACTGCAATTACTTTTGCACCAACCTGATATCAAATAACTCATATCTAGAATATGTAAGGACTATCTACTAATAAATATGAAAAAGACAGTTGACCTAATAATTTAAAAGTGGTAGACATAAAAAGTCGCTTCACAAAAGAGAATATACAAATGGTGACTAAATACTATGTGAAAAGATGCTCAACATTAGTCATCAAGGAACTACAAATTAAAAACATTTTAGTATCACCATTTTCTGTTACGATTAAAATGAAAAAAGCCTAACAATACCAAATGTTAGTTAGAAAGTAAAGCAAACTGAAGTTCTCATAAAATGCTGATGAAAATATAAATTCATACACCTACTTGGAGAAATTGTTTGAAGAATCTAGTAAAATTAATTGATTGCATATGACCTGCTATTTCTAGATTATATCTAAATGTGATATTAGGTGGATATCTAATGCGTATACATATATATGTGCACCAAAAGATATGTTCAAGATTGTTCACTGTAGCATTATTCATAATAGCTCTAAAGTAGAAACCCCAATGTCCTTCAATAAAACAATGGATAACAAAAGTGTACATTTAATAAAATAAGAAACAGCAATGATACACTGATATAAAGTTCAAAACAGGTAAATCGAATTCATGGTGCTAGAAATCAGGATAGTAATTACTGTTGGAGAGGAGGGAAGGTGTAGTGATTTGCAGAAGGCATGGAGATTTCTGAGTTGTTGGTAATATTTTATTTCTTTATCTGAGTGCTAGATACACACAGTATTCACTTATGTGATATTTTATCAAGCTTTATACTTATGACTGAGTACTTTTCTATAGGTATAACCCATAAAGAATATTATTCTTCAATAAAAATTTTATTTGAAGAAACAGAACCTAGACAAAAGCTATGAAACTGAATTAGGTACTTGTAACCAAGTGAGTTTAAACACACAAATAACTGGGTGAATGAAAGGCTTAAGGAGATTAAGAATAGCATTCCAATTGAGAGAAAGAGATACTAGAAAATAACATATTGCAGTAAATGGTTCCTAAGTGGGTTTGCAATATTCATGTAGAAAGACTGGATGAATGATGTTTCATGTTTACGGTATTGCCTGATCTCACCGTTTCACTAGCATGGCCTCAGCTAACTTGCATAATGACAAATCCCGATATCAATCAAAACACAATTATTTTCTCTGAGTTTCAGGCTGATTTATCCAATAATGTAGCAGATATCAGGTTACCTGAGAGGGACCTCAAATAAAATAAGCTCAAAATGTATCCTTTTTCCTTTCAAACTATTATTTTTCTGGTATCTCCTCTTTAAGAGTTAACACAAACTAGTCAGTTTCCTAAGCCAGAAACCTGAGTTAATCTTTCTAGCTCCCAAACGTGCAATAAATCATCAAGTATTTTTTTATTCTACTGAATCTGAGTCTTTTCTTCAGCCTCACTGCCACCAGTTTAATTTGTGGTTTAATAATTTTGTGCCTATACTCCTGCAATCTGGTCTCCTTCATTTATAGATGGAACCTTTTCTTCACTGAAATAATTTTTCTCACTCATTACAGAAAAGCCTAAAAAATTGAGCAAGCTTTCTTTCTTAAAATCACATAATGGCATCCCATAGCTTTCAATATAAAAACCTAAAAATTTTTAAATATAGCATAAAGGTCTACTGCCAATCCTATATCTCAATAGTCTTTGTTTTACACTCTGTGATCTGATGCCATATTATCTCTTATGTATGCTTTCACAGGTGACTGTGCCTCTGTATAGAACTTGAATTTGCTGAGTTTTACCTCTTGGAAAGACTTTGTTGATTATCTTTTTCAAATAGCCAACTGCCCTTCCTATGTATTTATAGAACACTTCATCTTTATCACTTAACATATTATAATTGTAAATAAGACAGAGCACTTTTAAGATAGATTTTAACTCTATATCTTTTATATAAATGCTGCTTATTTATATACTCATATACATTTATTGATTAAAGCTTCTACAGTTTAATATTTTTCTGACAACATAAAATTCAGTTCAACATAAAGTCCAAGAAGTAATATATTCATGCTATTCTGACTATTTATCAACACTTGATTATATTTTTGGAAGTAACTGTTGGACCTTAAACAATTCATTTTAGCAAGTTCACCTTTACTAATTCCCATTTTCCCTTTTGAAAAATGAGAGATCTGGATTAGATCTAAGGTTCCTCCCACCTAAATTATTTTGTCAATTTATATCAAGTTGGAATAAGTCTCTTAACACTATCTTTTTTATTGCTAGAATATGATCATAGCACATAACACATGACATACTGAAATAGAATATTCCATAATAAAGATCAATGAGTTTCACTGATTTAAAAATAATGCAAACAAATTAAAGAATTATTAACTAAGATTTGAATTTACTGAACTTGATTTTGAAAAGTTGATCAAATCAAGCTCAATGATTTATGGAGATCTTTCTTTACATGTCCTTTCTAACAATTTAACTCAGTATTGTTTATCTTTGACTATTACAATCTGAATGTTAAATGTTATTTATAGTAAGTTAAATGTTATTTATGTAGTAAGTTCAGTTCTTATTAGATGACAAACTGCTTTTGAATAGGTCTACATGTTATGTTAGAAGAATAACAGTGCTTACGATTCAGCAAAATGTTAGAGACAGAAGATTGTAGTATGCTGTAATTTTCAGAAAGTAAGACCAACTTTTCATTTATTGTACTGTAAATTATAAATTGAAATTGGTATATTGTTTTCAAAGGAAAAATTTACTAGAAGCCTGATATTATTTGTAATTGTGAAAATTGCAAGGAAAAGAAATTAAAACAAGGTAAGAAGATAATCTATTATGAACGCTAACACTTCTACAAGGGTTGTTTGGAAAGTATCCAGCTATGTAATATGAAAAACCGAGGCATTTATGGCTGGATTTTTTCCAGACAGCCCTCATATACAGTGTTTTCTTAAGTAGATTTTTAATTAATTTCATAGGAAAGGGTTCCTTTTTGAATCTATTATTTTTCTTAGAAATGCATTGATAATGGTAGATGAAAACTGTTGGTAATTATCTGATATATATCTTTTCTTTTTCAAATAGGATAACTGGAAATTAAATGCTGTCCTAACACACCCAAAGATTCAATAACAGGAAGAAAAAGCAATATTTTCCCCACTTTCCCACCAAGATACTCAGTCTTCACAGAACGAAAACACCATACTATACCTTGATTTCTTCTATTTCGTCTGGTACTATCTTGTATGCTGATATAGTTCCACCCAACCTGAAATTAGGATAAGAAAATAGTCTCAAAACCAGCAAAGAGTGTACAAAAAATATGGACTATTTCCACCATTATCATCAGAGAGCCACCAATAATTGCCCATCGCCCACCCCAATAACCTTGAAGGAAAAATAACCATTTTGTGATTAAGTTTTCCATATGTTAAAAAGGCAGATAATGAGTGACTACTGAAAGAGAAAATATTGTTAGATTTATACCCATAACTAAACTTCTCTTATTGATGGTTTTAATGATACTGAAACTGCAACTCTTACTGATAGATTCTGTCACAACTAAAAGGTATCAAGAACCAAAAGTAGACATGATGTTTACTTTTCATGTTTGTTTTTATAACAGACTTTACTTTTTAGAGTAGTTTAGGTTTACAGAAAAATTGAGTAGAAAATAAATTTATTTCACAGATTCCCCCACCACAGGTTTCTCTATTAACATCTAGCATTATTAGTATGGTATATTTCACAACTGATGAACCAATATTAATATTGTTTCTTTTTAAAAATAATTTAAACAAGGAGTTAGAGAGATTTGTGTGCTCTGCGTTGTCCAAGGGAAAGAGATGAGAAGCAGAGGGTTACAAATTTAATGCCTGAGATGTGATCTTTGCCTTGAGGCAGTGATACTACATGTTGTGTTCACCTGTTTCAAATATTTTTTTAGAAAGCAGCTAAGATTTATGTCACATTTACCATGTGCCAACCATGTCATATATATCTAATTTAACTCGTATAACGTCTCCAATGGAAAAATGGAAAAACTGAGAGACAGAGATACGTGGTAATTTTCTTAAGTAACTGAAGAGCTAATAAGTAAATGAGCTAATTGAGATGTACATTAAGTACATTAAGTAAACTAGACAAGATTTCAAATACTATAAAAATTAAGTTTAAAACACTGATCACATAACAAAATAACATGTGGATATATTTGGCTAATATTATTAAAATTAGCTTTAGGGGGTTCCCAGGTGGTGTAGTGCTAGCTAGGTTTCGGCACTCTCAACGCCGTGGCCTGGTTTCAATTCCCAGCCAGGAAAATACCCTCAAAAAAATAAAAAATAAAAAAATAATAAAATTAACTTCATGTGCTTCTCTTTTTGGTTTCAAAATGTACCACTAAAATTTTTAAAATACATAATGGCTTGCATTTATGACTACTATTATATCTCTATCAAACAGGTGTTCTTAAATTCCAAGATATTGACCTACCATTGCTCTAATATCACTAGCTTAATAAGAAACTTTATAATTACTTATTTAACTTTATAAGTAAGTACTTCATATTGGAAAAGAGAGTATTAGGCACTTACATATTCTAAATACTTTGGATATCTCTTGTCTCAAATGACATTCTGGTTTCCATTAAAAAAAAAACTCAATCTGATCAAATTGTCAGTATTGAAAATTCTGCATTTAAACTCTTTAATATTACCTTTTATCCTTGCTAATGGAACTAATGTTCAGAACTTGTTTTGAGAATTATTTCCTAGACTTAAAGTGTCATGATTGAATAATGAAAATACTGATGAAATTTAACTTAATTCATATTATATAAGGTACATAAATGATATAATAAATAAGGTCATAGTAAAATTACTAGTAAAAGAGCAGTACTAGATGTTACTAAAAAAAGAAGTTATATAACTCTGTGAGAGGTTTAAAGTAGCCATTTAAAAACTGTTTTCACTGTCAGTTATTAAAGCTACTCAACTAGGAGCTGAGATTGTTAGGATATCAGTAAAGACATGACAGCAAAATGATTACTGAAAACTCAAGGACTTCAATTTATAGCCTTGCAAATAATGAGTTCATCACTTTATTCACAGAGTTCATATTACATAATGGATACAATCCAAAGAATGAGGATCCAAAGAAATCACAGTCTTGTAGGGAAGCAATAAATAAATATTTGTAATATAATGCAATAAAGTGTTACAATAGAACTAAGTAGAAGTTGAAAGTTTAAAATTATTTCAAAATAAAAATAATTTTTTAAAGCACTTATCACTGTAAAATAGACTGGTTATAATATAAGCAGTCAACAATACCTATTACATAGTTTACAGAAATAGTTTCACTGTCAGTACAACGATGATTCAAAGATGCCATGGTGATAATGATTTACTTCTGGAAGAAAACTAAAAACAATATGGTTATGATAAACATCAATTCTTCAACAAACAACTCATTTTTTTTTTGACTAACACTACCTCAAATACTGTCTTTCTTGGAATCCCAACCTACAGAAGGTAGGCTTTCTAGATGAATATTCCAATGATAATGGTTTCAACTGCTAAAAAGGCTGGCAAAATAACATATTCCTATTTGGATTAAAATGGACATATGACATACAAACATTGTGCATACAAGTTCTGATCATTAAGTTTGCAAACTCATCCTAGAAAAAGTGCTACATACCTCATTGCTGAATATCACTACGGTCACCTTCGAAGTACTCCCCTTGGGAAGCTATGCACTGATGCCAGTGCCTAGTCCACCATTCAAAGCAGTTTTGGAATTCTTTTTTCTGGAATGGCTATCAGAGCTGTCTTCCTACGACCCTTGATGTCCTCAATGTCATTTAAATGTTTTCCTTTCAATATTTCCTTTATCTTCAGGTAAAGAAAAAAAGTCTTTGGGGTACAGATCTGGTAAGTAGGAAAGGTGTTCCAATACAATTATTTATGTATTGGCAAAAAATTCCCTCACAGACAGTGCTGTGTGAGCTGGTGCATTGTTATGATGCAAGAGCCATAAGTTGGTGAAAAGTTCAGGCTGTTTTTGTCATTTTCATGAAGGCTTTTCAGCACTTTCAAATAGCAAACTTGGTAGACTAGCTGTCCAGCTGGTACAAATTCATAATGAACAATCCAATCCCTCTGATATAAAAAAGATTAGTAACATTGTTTCGACTCTTGATTTGGACTGACAGAACTATTTTGATAATGGAGAACTGGCTGACTTCCATTGTGCAGTTTGAAGTTTTGTTTCAGGGTTGTATTGGTACACCCGTGTTTCATTACCAGTGATAACATGGCCCAAAACATCCTCTTGCCTCTCCAAAAGGTCTTGGCAAACTTGGACTCTCCTTTGCTTTTGTTCATCAGGATCATTTTTGCACACACCTTTATCATGCCAAGATTTTCAGTAAGATTTTCTTAACTGTTTCTCTATTGATGTTTACTTGGTCTGCTATGCTTCTCATAGTCAGCAGACAATTTTGATGCACAATTTGATGAAGTTTTGCAATGTTTTCATCAGTTCTGCTTGTTACTGGCTGCCCTGACCTCTCATCAGCGATGCTTTTTCTTCCCTCAAAAAAAAATTTTTAATCCATTTTCACACTGCTATTTTATTCATGAGATTATCCCCATAAACGTGGACTAACATGTCCCTGATTTCACTTCTATTCTTGCCAAGTTTAACAAGAAATTTCATGTTTGTTCATTGCTCTAATTCAAACTCGAACATTCTTATGACAGCACACAAACCCCACAACAATAATGAACACCACTCAGCAAGACACCACTATACGTCAACATGAACACAGCTGTGAGACAGATATACCAAGGTTATGAAACCTTACCAAGTTATTTGTACAGTGCTGCCAATGTAAGTGCATGGTAGAGGCAAGTTCGCGAACTTAATTGTCAGACTTCGTATGAATAGTATATTGACAAAATAGTAGGATAATCATATAATCAAGTGGCTAAAAATGCAGGAATCTCTTGGAGGGCTCCTATATTATACTAAGCATAGAAATAAGAAATGAGATTAAAGCTGATAGCAACACTAAAAAATCCAATAAAAAGAAACAATGTAGATGTAATTAAGGAAAACAACTGAGTCATAAGCAAGTTGGTTTTTAAAAAAAGTTTAAGAATAAACTTACTTCAATACATCATTTTTTCCTATTCTCTGACTACAACCAAAGTAACAGTAACTTTACCAACTATTAAATTTGACCTTTGAATTGATTTCTGAAAATGACACTTTTATTTTCATGGCATCATGAAATACAGGTACATTTAAAATACTTGTAAGTTTAACATATTATCAGTATTTCACAGTTACTGCACTCAGGTAGACTCATTCCAAATTTCATGTTCTTTCCATTACAAGACAGTGACCTCACTGTAGAAGAAAGAATACATTCGAAGCAAAGTTCTGTTTTACTCTATTCAATATATAAAAACGGTATTTCATTGGCAGTAACAGTGGTAGTAATAGTAGCAATACTATTAGTAGTAGTATATTGAGCATTTGCCAAGCATTATGTCAGGCTTTACATGTATTTTCTCATTTACCTTTCATAACTTATAATAATGATTATAGAGAAAAAAAAAGAAACGAGACAAGCAAGTTTTCAAAGGTTCCACAACTAAGAACAGCAAAGTTGGGCTTAAGAACTCATTTCCAAAAATAAGCAGATTCTAAAATTCATACAGGAATTCAAAAGACAAGAATGAATCAATTTTGAAAAAAAAATTACAGGATTCCTTCCCATTTACTGATTTCAAGCCACAAAGCTACAAAGCTACAGTAAAATATGACAAAATGGTACAAACGTAAATAGAGACATAAGGCAATAGAGTACAACTCAAAGTCTAGGAATAAATGTCCCATTTTTGGTCAACTGGTTTTGCATTGCTCATTTTACTGTGGTAAGTATATTTAACAAATCTGCATTTTAACCATTTTAAGTGTATAATTAATTACACAATGACATTATTATATTCACAATGATGTGACACCATTATTACTATCTATTTCAAAAATTTATCCACCTTATAATTCCAGCAGACATAGCTTTAATTTCAGAATCAGAACAGACTATCATTTCTTTAATTGAGCCAAGGATGAAGTAGCTAGTTTAAGTTTTGAGGCTGTGTTGTACCAACAACATATGGTTTTAAGTACCAGAATCTTAGCCAGTTTGGACAGATGCTCACATTGTAAGAGGATCTTACTGACCTACGACCAGCTAAGGTGACTACAGATTCAAGACTCTTGTCTCATACTCACTCCGAGGATGAACACATTGAGTAGAATGCCTACTGAACATATCAAAATATTTTAAATAATTCTTTACTTTTCTTCTGAATATATGGTTTGATGTACATAAAATCCGTGAATATGTTAGGTTACATGAAGTGGAGTGAAATTAAAGTTACAGATGGAATTAAGGTTGTTAATCTGCTGACTTTATAATAGGGAATTTACTCTGGATTATCTTGGTGCTGACAATGTAATTACAAGAGCCCTAAAAAGTGAAAGAGAGAATCAGAGAGATGGCAGTGTGAGACTAGGCTTGATACTGCTGCTCACTTTGAAGATGAAGGAAGTGGCCATAAGCCCAGAAAACAGGTGGCCATTAGAAGTTGGAAAAGGCAAGGAAATAGATTCTCCTTCTAGTTTCCAGTAAGGAAGATAGCCCTGCCCACACCTTGATCTAAGCCTAAGTAACATCCTGTATGGGATTTCTGAACTACAGAATTATGAATTTTTGTTTAAGCCATTAAGCTCGTTATGGTAGCCATAAAAAAACTAATACAAACATAAACACACAGTATCTAAAATCAATACAGCAAAGAACACAGTATGAAATAAGTGTAAATATCAGATAAGCAACTAAAAGAAAGTGGTTGCTTCTGGAAGCAGCAGGGGAAAAAGCTGGATTTTATTTTTATGAGCTATTTTAGTTATCATTTGACTTTTTAGGACATGTGAATGCATTACTTCAATGAAAAATATGAGTTAAGTTAAAAAAGAAAAATAACAAACTAAGGAGGTTGTTTATATGGTGGAAAATCTGATTGCTCTTCTAATGGTTGTCAGGAGCGAGTGGAGGATTCAGCTAAGCTGAGCTATAGTTGATGTTTTTACTGTTTTTATTTTTATCATTAACTATCAATTATCTTTCAAACTTTTCTGTTCTCACCTCAAACATATCTATTCTTCCTTCTCAAATTCTAACATTACAGAATAAACAACAGACTAACAGGAAGAAAAGATTTGCAAATCATTACTTTGAGCAGTTTTAATATCCAAGTTCACTGCAAAGAGGTTACTGGAACTCTTGGCATTGCATTACCCTATATTATTGATTGCAAACTTGCAGGTAGAGGAATGTGTATCTGGAGAATATCTCATCTTCAGGTCCATGAAATGAACTCTAAACTATGGCAAAAATTTGAATGAGGAGTGTAACAAAGATAGTCTCATTTTTAGAGAAAAGCAGAGTAAATGCAAGATGCTTCTAATAAAAATTGTTTGGAAAATTATCATTCCAAAACAAAAGCTACAAAATGATCTCTTTTTCTACCGACTTTTACTATGCACTAGTTATCCCAATTCACTTTTTATGTAATTATATATATTGTTTTGTTTCTGTTACTGTTTTTGGTGTGTGTGTATGTGCTACTTTCACAATGCATTATAAATTACTTAGAAAGTAGGAACAGTTCTTACTTTATTTTTTAAAAAGAGATTCCACTCAGTATTTAGGATTCTCATATGCATACATAAGGCATTTCATATGTAACTACTGAATAAATATTGTGAAGATGTTTTACATTGAGAAGGATGAACAATTATGGATGTACCTTGTTCATTCTCTTCTTTTGATTTCTATTTCTATGGTTTCCCTGTCCCCTGCTAAATGGTTCATCCAGGCATCTTGCCAAAGCTAATTCAACATTCTGACAATTTACCTCAGATATTAGAAGATACTAAAATTATAAATTAAATATAATAAAAGACCTCAAATTGCCAAAGCAATACTACCTAAAAAGAATAAGGCTGATGGCATTACATTTCCTGACTTCAATTTATATTACAAAGCATCAATAGCAAAAACAGCTTGGTACTGGCAGAAGAACAGAAATAGAGACTAATGGAATAGAACTGAAAACCGAGAAATAAACCCACAAATTTATGGACAAATAATTTTCGATAAAGGAGCAAAAAACATACAATGAGGAAAAGAACAGCCTTTCTAGTAGGTGGTGCTGGGAAAACTGGAAAAACATGCAAAAGAATGAACCTGAGATGTGAACTCTCTCCATATACAAAAATTAACTCAAAATGGATTAAAGACCTTCATATCAGACCTGCAACAATAAACTGTATAGAAGAAAAACATCGGTACTAAACTTATAGACCTAGGACTCAAGGAAGACTTCATGAACCTGTCCTCAAAGGCAAGGGAAGTAAAAGCAAAAATAAATGAATGGGATTATATCAAACTAAAAAGCTTCTGCACAGCAAGAGAAACCATCAACAAAGCAAAGAGACAACCAACTGAATGGGAGAAAATATTCACAAATAACACATCAGATAAGGGTCTAATATCTAAAATTTATAAAGAACTAATAAGACTTAACAACAAAAAAACAAACAACCCAATTTAAAAGTGGGCAGAAGAACTAAACAGACACCTCTCCCACGAAGAAATACAAATGGCCAGCAGACATATGAAAAAATGCTCATCCTCATTAGCTATTAGGGAAATGCAAATCAAAACCACAATGAGATACCACCTCACACCTGTTAGAATGGCCATTATCAACAAGACAAGGAATAACAGGTGCTGGAGAGGATGTGGAGAAAAAGGAACTCTAGTACAACCACTGTGGAAGACAGTATGGAGGTTCCTCAGAAAACTGGGAATGGAGTTACCATTTGACCCAGCAATCCCCCTTCTGGGGATCTACCCAAAGAACTTGAAAACCTTTGTCCGCAAAGACTTATGTACCTCAATGTTCATCGCAGCGCTGTTCACAGTGGCCAAAACATGGAAACAACCAAAGTGCCCTGCGACAGATGACAGGATAAAGAAGCTGTGGTACATATACACAATGGAATACTACTCAGCTATTAGAAAAGATGGAATATTGTCATTTGCAACAAAATGGATGGACCTGGAGATCATCATGCTTAGTGAAATAAGCCAGACAGAAAAAACAAAGAACTGTATGACTTCACTCATATGTGGAATATAAAACTGAAAGCAACTAAGAGAAAAGAAATGAACAAACAAATAACCCATGGACACAATCAATAGTTTAATGTTTATTTGGGGGACGAGTGGGTTAGGGAGGGGAGAAAGGGGAGAGGGTGGGATAGGAGGGAGGAGAAGCTTAATATAAGGTGATGGAAAGAGAAGTCACATTAGGTGGTCATCTTATTATACAACAAGTTGACAATGCACTCTAGAATTGTATGCCTGAAACCTATGTAATCCTTGCTAACAAATGTCACCCCAATAAGTCTAACAATAAAAATGAATTTAAAAAAACACCCCAAAAAACAAAAACAAAAAAAAAATAGAATAAAATAAAATTATAAATTAAATAGCACTGAAGGAGCCTATCCCTATAGCACTCCCTATAGTCCAGCAACATGCATTTGTAATAGCATGGAAATTCAATAAAATAGTAAAAAAGAACAAAAAGCACTTTGATTTTAATTTTGATTTTAATTTTAATTGCCTTATATGCTCTGTTGAAAAAAGAAGTCTGCTAAAACCACCAGAGTGACTCTCATCTGGCAGTCATTCTGCTCTCGGGACATTTGGCAATGTCTGGACACATTTTTATTAGTTTACAGCTTGGCTGGTGCTACTGGCATTTAGTGTGTAGAGTCCAGAGATGCTGTTTAACATCCTACAATGCACAGAAGAGCCTCCCATAACAATTATCTGGCCTAAAATGTCAATAATGCTGAAACAGAGAAACTCTGCTTTAGAGAAATGCAGAAGCTAAACGAAAACGATAAAGAATTTTTAAAGAAGTAAACACAAAATGTTTATCATGGATTGTGGTACAGATTAATAAGGTCTATTAGTTCTGCCCCAACCTGTCTCCCCAGCATACTAATTTAACAGTGGTAATAAATATGTAGTTTTGTTTATTTAATCCAAATAAATTTAATGAGTACCTATAACATGCAAAGCACTGTGTTGTATACTGAAGAGAATACAGAGAAAAATCTTTAGAATACCAAAAAGTTTAAGTCACTATCCTTGTCTATCAAAACTGATGATACAGTTACAAAAGCGTGATATAATTAAGTATAGCAACATATAATTAAACTTAAATGATACATACAATGCAAATTATCAAATAGTATAGTACAGAATGCAGACAATTAGAGTGGACTAGAATGGCTACTCAAGAACTGACACAGAAAATGAAATTTACTTAGGGCCTAAAAGGGATTGAATTTAGATAGGTAGAGATAAAGAGGGAAAGTACCTTAGGTGAGAAGCACAGTATGAGTTAAAATAATAAGGATCTACACAGATTAATTACAGAAAAACCTGGATGTTCAAATAAAGTAGCTTATAGTATTGGAAAGATGTGGCATGGTGGGTGGGTGTACACCAAGGAGGTCTTAGATGTTAGGCTGAGAAACAGTTGTCATTATAAAGTCAATGAGGAGCAACTGACATTACTTTGATGAGGGAACCAACATATGAAAGCAGATTTAGGAAGTGTATTAGTCAGGGTTCTCCAGAAAAACAGAACAAACAGAATATGGATATGGGCATGAATACAAATATACATGTAGACATATACACACACATATATGAGGAGATTCATTATAAGAATTGGCTCACAGGTTATGGAGGTCAAGACGTACAATAATCAACCATCATCTACAAGCTAGAAAACTAGGAAAGCAGGTAATATAATTCAGCCTGAGTCTGAAAGCCTGAGAAACAGAGAGCTACAGAGTCCCAAGGCTTGAAAACCAGGAGCTCCAATGTCCAAGGGCAGGAGAAGATGAACATATCAGCTCAAGAAGAGAGAGAGAATTTGCTCTTCCTTGATCTTTTTCTTCTCTTTAAGCACTCAGTAGACTGAGTAGATTGGATGATACCTTTACACATTGGTAAGAGGGGACTCTTCACTCAGTCCACTGAATCAAATGCTAATGTTTTCCAGGACACACTCATAGATAAGCCTCAAAAATAAATGTTTTATCAGCTTTCTGGGTATCATGTAGGCTAGTCACATAAAATTAACCATCAAAATTAGCCACAAAAACAAACAAATAAAACAAGTTTGCTTTTTTCTCCATTATTTGCAGACTTATAAAAACGTAGCCCCTCTTCACCCTCAAAAAAGAAATCACTTCTGTGTCCAATATCTAAGAATCTTAAGAATCAACAAGAATTTTTTAAAAAAGATATAAAAAGATGTGTTCCCTGGGACAACTAAATTAAGAGACTATTAAAATATTTTAAAAACCGGCAGCAGCAGCAGTAGCTGTATTGGACCATGAGGAATAGAGTGCTGACAGAAACTTCAGAAAAGTCATAACTATAATAATTCATGTATGCAATAATGAGGGTGTGATTGAGAAGAATAGACTAGAGAGAAAGAGGCAACATTAAATTTAAAAAAAATAGGACTTTGTTTTTTAAAAAATGAAGAGTAAACGTTCTGTATTTAACAGTTTAAACAAACTGTGGAATGCACATTTCAAATATGTCTACAAAACATCCAGCAGAGAATCAAAGATAATATATATGAATATACCTTACATGGATGAAAATGGGAAGCTGTAATAAATCATAAATTCCTAACTGAGCAAGTCATGGTGGGTAGTCACGCCCAGACATAGGTATAACTTCTTTAGTAAAAGGTTTATCTTTGCTTTAGGTATATTTTGTCCATTGTTTCTGTGCATCTAGGTTAACATACCTTTGAAATGCCTCTTTTCAGACCCCTCCTTCTAATATTTGACCACCTTTTCAGATCCCTCCTTCAAAAGCAGATTATCTTTGAGAGAGTATGTAATTTTAACTATATGTAATCCAACCCCCGCTTTACTTTCTCCCACTATCATGTAATCTTCCTTAAATTCCTTCATTAATCTCAAAAGTATGGAATAAACTATTATTTTCAGAAGCATTTGAGATCTTGCTCCCAAGCATGTGTCATCAGTTTGCTCAAATAAACTCATAATAATTATCTAGAGGTTTGGGCATTTCTTACGTTGACACTCATAAAGTCTAAATGCAATAAAAACATTATTGTAATATAAAGTAAGAAAAGGTAGAACAGCAACTGATTTTATAATTACAATAAATATGGGCTTATTTAGATACAATGATCTTAAAACTGAGTAAAAATTATCTAATTTTTAATTTAAAATAATTAGATCCAAAAGTTCTAACTCCAGGTTTTTGCATAAAATTTTATTTTGCTTAGCTACAGTTTCCCTATTTTGATAGTTCATTATGTAAATTTATGAATACAAAAATGCCCTTCAATTACATGTACTTTCTTATAAATTTATACAAAACAGATGACACGGGTATACTGTAGTATATAATGGGAAGAGCAATGACTTAGATGTAATCTGCTGGATTTTATTTCTAACTATTTATGAATTTGGATTATTTCCTAATCAGTTGGGAAAACTAAATGACTAAAAATATGTGATTAGTTCTATAAAATGGTATATCTGGTAATACATTCAAAAATAAAAAATTTTGAAGATCATTTAGTAAAATGAGATATTAAAAGAAAAAAGACAAGTATGAAGTTATTCAATAATTCTATATGCATTATTATTCTCATAAATTTGAAAAAGCTAAAGAAAATGAAGGTTTCCTATGAAAATATAATTATAAAAACTGATACAGGATGAGTTTTAAAAGTTTTTTTAAAGGTCAGAAACACGGAAGAGATTTAAAAGGCATCATGAGCAGAAGCAAGATGGTTTTTACAGGTGAGTCTTATGAAACAGTGAATCAATAGATAATGCCTATAAAGAATTCCACAGCATAGAAAATGACAGAAGCTTCCCAACATATTCTGTAAAAGCTGGTATCAACTCAGTATCAAAACCAGGTTAGTCTTTTAAAAATGTAGATGCAAGGTAGTGAACTTATTATACATCAAGTTGACAATGCACTGTAGAATTGTATTCCTGAAACCTATGTAATCCTTGCTAACAGATGTCACCCCAATAAGTCTAACAATAAAAATGAATTTTAAAAAAATGTAGATGCAGAAGTCCTAAATAGATTCTAGCTGTGCATTAAATAAATATCATGTCCAAGTAAGATTCACCTCTGGACTAGGTAGGATTCAATGTAAATGAAAAAACTTAAGACCATCTGAATAGATATGAAAGTACTTGATAATATTCTATATCTACTCCTGATTTTAATAAGCAAAAACTAAAGCTTCAAGTAAACTAGAAATAGAAGCAAATTTCCTCACTTTGAGTAAGAGATTATAAAAGAAATCACAAGTAACTTCACATTAAATGGTGAAAAATTAGAAACATTCTCACTATAATAGGTACAAGTCAGGAAAGCAAAGTACTTCAGTTTTAATTAAATTTATATTAAAGGGCTTAGTAGCACAAGTAAGAGTTCAATATGTTGGGTGGATGAGATTAATAAGCAAAAATCAAAATACCAATCACCAATTATAAAATGTAAAGGAAAATAAAAAGACTATGTTCACCATAGTAAACATATATGCACATACACACACACATACACATATACTTACACAAACTAGCTAGAAATAAACTAAACGAGAAATTTGAAAAATCTGCTTTTTTTTAAATAAAGAAAGCTATGTATATACTAGCAGCTATCTGTTGCATTTCTTTTAAGTTCAGAATACTTTCAGACACCTAAATATTGATCCCCAATGTCAGAGGTTGGGTTGCAAACTTATGGCCCATGCAAAATACAATGTTTTAAGGTGATTTCTTTAGATGTCTGTCTGTCTGTTTATATGGAGGCTTTTAACCAGGGAATTAACTTCCGTGGTTAATAACAGTCGTAACTCTCCCTATTGTTTCATACCAAGATCTTATTTGGCATGTTTGAAATACTTGTCTGACAACTGTAGACATTTAAGTTTGTGGCTCTAGATTTTACTATATATTAACTTGAATGTACAATTTCTGAGGACATAAAACCATATATTATCTCTTTATAGCTTTCTCAGAACCTAACACAATTCCTAGAAAATAAGTGCTTAATAATATTGTTTTTTTTTTTTTTATTTTTGAATGATCTTAGGGAGACTTTAAAGCAAATTTGTATTAGAATAATTGTGCACATAATGTCCCAAATAACTATATAGTTTACACATTTGAAGTAATAAAACATTTCCTTCTAAATTCTATTTTGATTGGATTTATTCCCATGTTTACTAGAAGATAAATTCTACTCATTTGGTTACAGGATTATACTCTTAATCCAATGATGTGAGAAAGGAATAGTGTAGTTAAAATTCACTGTGGTAAGCATTAGTAAACAAATATGCTCTTGATTAAAATTAGGCAATTTTCAAAGAATGTCAACACATTACAGCAAATGAACTTGCTATGTAATGTGAATGATAAAGCCTCATAGGAAGTCCCACAGTGAGAATATAGGAGTTAAGAAATATCTTCTCCTTTGCTTATTTCCTGCTGGCAGCCTACAAAATACCCTTTTTACTTTACCACAAATGGTGATAGAACAGTGGATACCATATGCAAATAAATGAACTTTGATCTAAACCTCACAAAATGAACTTACACTGATCTTGGACCTAAATATAAAATTATAAAAATTTGTAAGAAAACACAGGAAAAAAAATCTTTGTGACTTAGAATTAGGCAAAGAGTTCACCAATTTGAGAACTTTTGCTCTGTGAGAGACTTTAAGAAAATGAAAAGACAGAGCTCGCTTTGGCATCACATATACTAAAATGAAAAGGCAAAATACAAATTGAAAAAATACTGGCAGGAGAGAAGACAAGATGGTGACTGGAGAGGAGGTCCCTAAAGCCTCTCCCAGAAAACACAATTGAATGGCCGTCCAGGAGCCAAGAAAGAGGACCCTGAGTGACAAAACGACTGTTGAGAAATCTACAAATCGCAAGTAAACACCTGAAGGTTGGTGAGAAGGGGTTGAGTTGGGGAGAGGGAAGGGAACAGAGACTACAACAGGATCCAAGCGGCGCAGTTGGGGGAGGGGAGAGGCCACGCGGGAGCTGGGTTTTGGAACTTCAGACCGGTAGAAGGGCTGAGCGAGGACTCTGAACTGCAAAGATGACACCCCAGCTCTAAGCCCCCTGGAGACCTACATAGGGCTGCAGCTCCTGTTCCCAGCACGCTGCAAAGGCGACCCTGATGTCTCAGGCCAGGCCCAAAGCTTTGGACTTATGGAGCATGTACTTCCTCGTGCACCCCAGGGTTCTGAAAGCAGTGTTAGCCCGTAGACAGCCAGGTGCTGAATCAGGGCTGGGAAGAAAGACTGATTTGATAGCATTCACCCCAGCCAGCAGAAACAAGCCTTGAAACAGCTTCCCCAGCAAAGGGCAGATGGCAGAGCCGCCTTTGGAACGCCTTTTGTTGGCCTCTCCCCAGGATATATGCGCATAGCCTCCAAACACAGTAGGAGATCAGAAACAAGAAACAAACAGCCCCCTCTCCCCCAAAACTTGACCCCCCAGTGCCACCTAGTGTCTGCCCTACAGCAAGACACCACAAAAGCTATGATCTGGGCACTGAACACAAAGCCCTCATGTCAAAGAGGAAGAGCCCAGCGGAGAGGATGAATTCCTTAAAAACTAAAACTCCTCAGAAAGAACATGAAATTTACCCAGAAGACAGCTTGTTACAACCGGAAGGGTCTCATTTAAGTGATGGAGAATTTAAAGCAGCCATTCTAAAGGCTGTGAGAGAAATGAAAACCTATTGGCAGAACATCATAGCTGAGATAAATAATATAAAAAAGGATATAAACGACATAAAAAATGAACTCTGTGAACAAAAAGAACAATTTAACAAAGAAATTCAAAACATAAGAAAGATTGAGACGGAAATACGAGGAATAAATAATACCATAAAAGAAGTGAGAAATGAAATAACTGCCATAGGAAACAGAACCAACCACATGGAGAAAAGAATTAGTGATATTGAAGATCAGAACATGGAAACAGCTCAGAAAGAGAAAGAGAGGGAATATAGAACCAAAAGGATTGAAAGAACTCTGCAAGAAATATCCGACTCCATGAGACAAAACAACATCAGGATAATAGGAATAGAAGAGGGGGCAGAGCAACCTACAGAGAGCATACTCAAACAAATCGTAGATGAGAAATTTCCAAACCTATGGAAAGATCTGGAACCCCAAGTTCAAGAAGAAAACAGGTCCCCCAGATACCTGGACCCCAACAGATCTTCTCCAAGACACATGGTATTAAAGATGTCCAAAACTAAAGACAAAGAGACAATTCTCAAGGCAGCCAGGGAAAAAAGAACTATAACCTTTAGAGGAAAACCCATCAGGCTGGCATCAGATTTCTCAGCAGAAACTCTACAAGCCAGGAGAGAGTGGAATCCAATATTCAAAAATTTAAAAGAGAGAAACTTCCAGCCAAGAATAAATTATCCGCAAAATTATCTTTCAGATATGAAGGTGGAATAAAGACCTTCTCAGAGAAACAGAAGCTGAGGGAATTTGCCAGCACGAGGCCAGCACTCCAAGAAATACTGAAGGAGGCTCTTCAGCCTGAAACAAAACATCAGGAAAAATGGAACAAAGTTGGGACAACAAGAAAGAAACAAAAACAAACAAACAAACAAAAACAAAGAAATAAATAAGTAATGGCCACAGGAAATCCTCACATATCAATCATCACTCTAAATGTTAATGGACTGAACTCACCAATAAAAAGACACATGAGTAGCAGATTGGATTAAAAAACAGAATGCATCCATATGCTGTCTCCAAGAAACACACCTCAGCTGTAAGGACAAACACAGACTCAGAGTGAAAGGATGGGATACAATACTCCAAGCAAATGGTAACCAGAGAAAAGCAGGAGTGGCCATATTGATATCTGATGAAATAAACTTGAAGTTAAAAAAGATGGTCATTACATAATGATAAAAGGCACAATGCAACAACAAGAAGAGTTGACACTAATCAACATATATGCTCCCAACCAGGATGCACCAAAATACACAAAGAAACTACTAACAGTCTTGAAAGGAGAAACTGATGAATACACAATCATAGTGGGAGACTTAAACACCCCGCTAACAGCCATGGACAGATCATCCAAACAGAAAATAAATAAAAAAATAATAGCTCTAAACGACACATTACAGCAATTGGACATAATTGACATTTACAGGACATTTCATCCAGCAAAAAGAGACCACACCTTCTTTTCTAGTGCGCATGGAACATTCTCAAGAATAGACCATATGCTGGGACACAAAAGTAGCCTCAGCAAATTTAAGAAGATCGAAAACATACCAAGTGTATTCTCAGACCACAAATCTTTGAAATTGGAGATCAACTGTAAAAGGAAAGCAGAAAAAACCACATATACATGGAGATTAAACAACAGCTTATTAAAAAAGGACTGGATAAAAGAAAAAATAACAGATGAGATTAAAAAATATATAGAAACTAATGACAATGAAAATACAATTTATCAGAATTATTGGGACACAGCAAAAGCGGTAATAAGAGGGAAATTTATATCATTACAGGCCTATCTTAAGAAACAAGAAAAATCACAAGCAAACATCTTAGCATCCCATCTTAAAGAACTAGAAAAAGAAGAGCAGACAAAACCCAAAGACAGCAGAAGGAAAGAAATAATAAAAATTAAACCAGAGCTAAACCAATTAGAGAACAGAAAGATAACAGAAAAAATTAATTTTACGAAGAGCTGGTTCTTTGAGAAAGTCAACAAAATTGACAAACCCCTAGCGAGACTAATCAAAGGACGAAAGGAAAGGACACAAATATCCAAAATTAGAAATGAAAGGGGAGAATTACCACTGATATCACAGAAATACAAAGGATTATAAGAAAATATTATGAAGGACTTTATAACACTAAATTTAACAACCTAGAAGAAATGGACAAGTTTCTAGAAACTTATAGCCTACCAAGACTGAACCAAGAAGAACTGGATAATCTAAATAGACCAATCAATAGCAGCGAGATCAAAATGACTATACATAATCTCCCTAAAGGCAAAAGCCCTGGACCAGATGGTTCCACCACCGAGTTCTACCAAGCATTCAAAGAAGAATTAACGCCTATCCTCCTCAGACTCTTCCAAAAAATTGAAGAGGAAGCAATACTTCCTAACTCATTCTATGAGGCCAACATTACTCTAATACCAAAGCCTGGCAAAGACTACACAAAAAAAGAAAACTATAGACCAATTATCTTTGATGAACACAGATGCAAAAATCCTGAACAAAATATGAGCAAATAGAATACAACAATGCATCAAAAAGATCATACATCATGATCAAGTGGGATTCATCCCGGGAGCACAAGGATGGTTCAACATACGAAAATCAATCAATGTGATACACCATATAAACAAAATCAAAGATAAAGACCATATGGTCATTTCAATTGATGCAGAAAAAGCTTTTGACAAGGTACAACATCCATTTATGATCAAAA